>JANIHY010126465.1:0-13590 GCA_027479065.1 Erythroxylum brevipes
TGTATGCACATGCCGAGATATAATTAAATATCCCGAACCCATCCTAATTACCAAAATGCCCTTCCCATAGGAGAGGGTATGTTACAGATCCTCTTCTCGTTATTGTATCATCTTCTCGATATTGTATCCTTGACCAATTCGGTCTGCCACATGTTCTTTTTAGACAACTTGGTTAATAAGATCCTTTGGTGGGAAACAAGAAGAAAACTTGAAGAGATTTTGCCTTAGAAGAAAAAACTCAATGATGAGACACCTCTTATGCAATTTTTGACTCAAACATGCAAGATAGGAGAATGAGAAATAAAAATTCAACAACACCTTGTATTCCTTCTCTCAATTTCAGTTTTATCTTAAATGAAGAAGTGAAGTGCATCCAATGCATCACTTCCTTCCTTAATCAATCATAAAGAAGGCAATAAATGAGACTCTTCTCATTTGTTTTAAGATGGCTCTATGAAAAGACCAAAAAACTAAAATAACACATCTCATTTTTGGTTTTTTGTTGAAAAGAAGGAAGATGGTCCATCAAATGCACCTCTTTCTTCTTTAATCTAATGAATGCTAATAGGTTACATACTATCATTAAAAGACCAACATTAAACCATTTAATGATAAGATCATAACTCCATCTAATGATGATAAAACATGTTAAAAACCATCTTTAATATAGCAAACCAATGTTAAATGTGCAGCTGCACATTTACCGCATTAAAACCGAAATCCACCTACTTTTATGTTTCATAAAATTGTTTTAATTTAATTAATCAAATTAAACCAAAGTCTAACCCATTTCTAATTATTCATATGGGCTTCTAATTAACAATTAACTAAAGTAAGCCCAACATTCAATTATGGGCTTTAAACCTCAATTTGTATTTCTTACTTTACTTATTAACCTTCTTAGAAGTTAAATGGGAATATAATTGGACTTATATAATTCAAGCTCCAATAAACCTGGAATTACTTAATCTCCTTAGAATTAATTCCATCTTATTAACTAAATGTTATTCCACTAAAGATAATTAGTTGAACTCTTAAATTACTAAATATTATGGGAACACATGTTTCAAATAAGATGTCACATTGCAAACTTTAATATGAACCATATTATAGTCATCCACACAATAAATGGTAAAATTACTGTTTTTCCCTTATGTTGGCTTTTCATTCTGGATCTTCTGTTTTACTCTACATAGTAATTAACATACAAGGTCTCATCTTGGTATTAAGACTTGATGGGTAGCTAATCCACCAAACTACTGGCACCAGTTTAATCACCAATCTTCGCAAAACATCTATAAGTGATGATATCACTATAAGCTCTTTATTGGAGTGAATGTTCTTTGATATATGTTTCAATTAATAATTTCAACATGTAGACACTGGATGGATACTTTGTAAAAATCCATTATGATCATATCAAAATTATAATGAAACACATATGAGTTCACCACTCATCAAGATTGTGGACTATAATAAACGAATGCTTAAGTTGTATATTTTAAAATTAACGTAACAACCCACTTTATTCTTTAAAACATACTTGATTTTAGATTCATTTAATAATGCCATTATTGACAGTCAAATACTATCATGACATAAAACTCGTCATTCCTTTGAAGTAAACTCTTTTACTTGGAGATAAATCACGTCAATATAGTCTAAACCATAATCAAGCGACTAACTTGATTATTCAACTATGAATCAACTGTTTTAGATTTTAATAATATACATATTTCCCATAAATCTCTATGTTTATATATATTACTTACAAAAGAATCTCGGTACCTTATGACTAGATATATATAATGCTCATACAAATAAAACCAAATTCTTTTCTTTTATTAGTAATAAATATTTTTATAACAAAAGTAACTGGAAGAAAGTTAAGTTACAAGTAAATACACTTGCTTTCCAAGGCACTGTATTTACATAACTGCAACAATCTCCCACTTTCCCTAAGGCAAGTTTGATATTTCTCTCATTCCTATCCCTACTATATGGCCCTCAAAACTCTTTGGAGATAGCGTTTTTGTAAATGGATCACCAAGGTTTTGTTATGTGGGAATCTTTACCACAATCACCTCACGACGTTGTATTATCTCCTATATGAGATGATACTTTCTATTAATGTGTTTAGTAGCTTTATGGTTTCAAGGATCTTTAGAATTAGCCACTGTCCTATTGTTATCACAATAAAGTGTAATGGCCTTTTCTGCATTAGGAACCACCTCCAAATCATTTAGGAACTTATGAAGCCAGATTGCTTCTTTTACTGATTCACAAGCAACAACATACTCAGGCTTCATAGTCGAATCAGCAACACAAGATTGCTTGATACTCCTCCAAACTATGGCTCCACCTCCTAAAACAAACATGGAACTAGAAGTTGATTTCCTTGAATCAACATTTGACTGGAAATCAAAACTTGTTTATCCTGTTGGAATAAGATTACTTCCAAAATAAACAAGCATTAAGTTCTTCATCCTACGAAGATACTTCAGTATACACTTCACCGTAGTCTAGTGCTTTATTCCTATATTGGACTAAAATCTACTAATCAGTCCCACTGCGTAACAGATATCTTGTCTAGTTCAAAGTATAGCATACATTAAACTTCCATATGCTTTGACTTCCAAATGCCAAAGCATATGGAATGTTATGCATCTGTTCGACCTCCTTTTGGGTTTTAGGTGCTTGCTTCTTTTAAAGTTTGATTCTATGTCTAGTAGGTGTGAAACCGCTTTTGGAAGCTGCATGGAAAACTTATTGAACATGTTCTTAATGTAGGTTATTTAAGACAAGGCTAACAGTTTGTTCTTACGATCCCTTATAAGTTTGATCCTTAGGACATAGCTAGCCTCTTCTAAATCTTTCATTGAGAATTGTTTGTTTAGCCATCCCTTAACCATAGATAACATTCCTACTTCGTTCCCAATGAGTAGTGTAACATCCCATTCTTGTGGGAAGGTTAAAACGATTTATGTGAGTGATTAATGAGAGTTAGAAATGCATTTCCATGTTCATGTGTATTATGTCATACACATACATATGAATAGTGAAGTTGTGGCACATGAAAATAATTGTACATGCATTCATGAATAATTCCAGGTAGAATTAGATTGAGTTATGATTTTTGGATGTTTTGAGAATTTTGAATTTATTTATATGGAAAATTTTATTGGATAGTAAGAATATTGCAATTGTGAATTTTGGTCAATTTAGGCATAAATTTTGGAAAATTATACAAATAGGAAAAGACATCAAATGAAGCTTTGGAGATAGTTGAATTGTAAAGATGAGAGTTTAGGGGAGTTAGTTTCAAAAGAAACTGAGTTAGAGCTTAGATGTGAGGGAAGTGACAAATGTCACTTAGGCTTATACTTTGCTAGAAGTAGGTCATTGTTTTCTAAAAGTTGAAAGGTTAAGTTATATGTCTAAGTTTATTCTTCATTGGGATCATCTCCAAATTTTCTTCCCATAAACAGATTTTTTCATCGAACCCCTTCTAAGAGATTCCTGTGCTTTTCCTTCTTACACCAAACCTATTTTGCTATTCGTGTCTTCTACCCTAAGAAAAAAAACCAAAAGTTGGTCATTATCTTTAGTGAAGTACGTAAATTGCATGGAGTTTAAGGCTTGAAGATTTTGGAGTTTTCAAAAGGTAAGTAGTAAATAAATCCTTAAAGAAATCCTTTAGAGAAGGGGGAATTATGAAACAACGTTGATGGATTACTATCATCTGTATAGAAATGGCATTTAAGTATATATTCATAAATACTATGTGGTTAGGAGGAAAAATTTGGATATAGTGTTAATTTTAGTTTTTGAAAGATTATTAGTGATTAGGTGAAGAAAACGTGATGTTGGAGTTGAGATAGCAAAAACTTGATCTGAAATTTCAGTAAAACTTTTGTACCAATCTAGATAGATTCGTCAAAATGGCCTTTATGAAAGTTATAAATCTTCCTTTTCATCTTCCCAACATTATACAATATGAAAGCTATGGACATCTGAACTGAAAGTCAGGGTCCTTATAAGGGAAGATGTTAAAAAGTGAAATTTACTTCTTCTGTCTTTTTTTTGCTTCTTCTGTGATGACGTCATCTTCTTTTTTTTGTATCGTCTATGTTTTGCTTCTTCTTAGTTTTGCTTCTTCCACCTTTTTGCTTCTTTTTTGATGACGTCATTGATGACACCATCTTCTTCTGTGTTTTGTATCATCTATATTTTGCTTCTACCTTTTTGCTTCTTTTGTGATGACGTAATTGATGACGTCATCTTCTTCTGTGTTTTATATCGTCTGTGTTTTGCTTCTTTTGTGATGAAGCCATTGATGATGTCATCTTTTTCTGTGTTTTGTATTGTCTCTGTTTTGCTTCTTCTTAGTTTTGCTTCTTCTACATTTTGTTTCTTCTGTGATGACATCATTGATGACATCATCTTCTTCTATGTTTTGTATCGTCTGTGTTTTGTTTCTTCTTAGTTTTGCTTCTTTTTCTTTTTCGCTTCTTCTGTGATTACATCATTGATGACATCATCTTCTTTTGTGTTTTATTTCTTCTGTGTTACTGTTCATGAACTCCTTCTGTGTTACTGTTCATGAACTTCTTCTAAGTTTCATTCCTTCTGAGTTTCGTTCCTTCTGTCTTTTTGCTTCTTCTTAGTTTTGCTTTGTCTACCTTTTGCTTCTTCTTTGTTTTACAGACGCGTCTTCTTTTGTGTTTTACTGACGTGTCTTCTTCTGTGTTTTACTTCTTCTGTCTTTTTACTTCTTTTGTGTTTTGCTTCTTTTGAGTTTCGCTCCTTCTGTCTTTTTTTTCTAGGCCATAACTTCTTCTCTAGACACCCAAATAAATTGATTCTTGAACCATGGGACTTGTAACACATTTCCCTACATCTCCACATAAAAATATTATCCATTGGAAATGAATTGAGAAAGATTGGGTGAGAAACGTGGAACGGGTACAATGAGTGCGCTCTTAAAGTTTTATGAACTGGAGTTATTCCACTGAATGTATTTCAGTGTTTTGATTATGTCTGGATCTATAGGATTCCAAATGACTAATGAATTATGATTTCGATGGTCTTAGTGAGGCATAAACCTAAGTATGAATCATACTTAGATGAGTTTTGGATATAAGACTGATAATTTGATCGGAATAAGGGAAAGATACATGAGAATTGTCATAAACATGTTTTGTACATAAGTTATTTCATGCACATGCATCATTGGATACTTATGATTGAAGAAATTGTGATATTGTGTATTATTTGTTATAAAGGAGCAACTGGAACGTCAACCTCCAGACATTGCCGGGTCTTCCAGGCATTAGCTTCGGGAGAAACTTGTGAGTCAACCTAGATGATTTCCTAGGATTGAATTACCTTAAATGTATATGATGTGTTAGCTTCTAACTATAACTTGTTTATGATTTGATTTGAATTCTGAACTTAAAGTTCGAGGAGTTTTTTATATGGATATAGGTATTGGAAGTGTTTTGTTTTGATCTGAAATTCTGCATGATATGTGAATTCTCAACAAAAGTTGAATGTTAGACTTAGGTCCAATGATAATGAGTTTCTGATTAAACATCGCATGTGATTATCTGATATGACATAATCAGTATTTCATGAATTTCATAAAATGCTTACTCAGATAAAGGTGTTGTGACTTGAGTAGCCAGTATGAAGCGCTTCCATGTAGAGCTTTGCTCTATGATATATGTTCTGCATATAGAGCTATACTCTGTAACTCTGTTCTAACTGAGCCCTATGGGCCAGTATTTGTATAAGTATGTGATAGGCACTTGGTCACAACAATAAGAACGAATGTGAGTCTCATGCATATAGCATTATAAGATTGTTATCCATTAAATGAATATCTATAAAATATGTGATATGTGTTTATGATCCGGTGAACTCATCATTGATGGTTCACTTATTGAGTTAGAAAAACTCACCAAAATTGTAACATTGTCTTTTCAGGACCGAGAGACGACTTTAGCCACTAAGAGGCTCCACTATCATGCAGATTATGTTTCAAAAAGAGCAGTCATGCCTTAAAGGTCGGTCAGCTGGGATTTTTGGATGGTTTAGATAGATTTGACATGTTTCCTCTTTTATGTAGTACATTTGTACAAGGTTTTGGTAATGTACATGTGGAAAGGGTTGAAAGACATGATGTAGACTCTTGGTGTGAGAAATGAAATGAGGAAAAAGATGGTTTTAAAAATATTGTGAACTTCTATTGATGCTTAATAAGTGATCTATGATACTATGACATATGAAGTGAGTGTAGTGATTGATCGTAGCTCGCCCTTATCATAGGATATGTGCTGGAATGACCTCCGGGCATCCTGATGGGTACCCTGCAGTAAGGGGGTGCTACAAGTAGAATGTCATCAACATAAAAGATTAGGAAAGTAACATTGTCTTCTAGTATCCTTTTACAGGCACAAGGCTCATCTTGGTTTTGTATGAACCCATAAGTTTGATAGACTTATCAAACCTAATGTTCTAAGACCTAGATGCTTGCTTAAGCCCATAAGTGGACCTCTGCAATTTACATACCTTATGCTCATTTCCTGGCTCAATGAATCCTTTTGGTTGGGCCATGTAAATGGTCTACTTAAGATCCCTATTAAGAAATGTTGTCTTGACATCCATTTGCCAAATTTCAGAGTCAAAATAGGCCGCTATAGCCAAAAGAATTCTGATGGACTTAAGCATGAAAATCAGAGAAAAAGTCTTCTCATAGTCTATACCATCCTTTTGACTATAGCCTTTAGCTACCAATCTAGCTTTAAAGGTCTCTACCTTTCTATTTGATCCTCTTTTCCTTTTATAGATCCATTTACACCCTATGGCTTTTACAACTGGTGGTAGATCTACAAGGATCTAGACTTTATTGCCATACATAGAATCTATTTTCAATTTCATTTCCTTAAGCCATTTTTCTACATCAACATTATTAATAGCCTATGTATAACTAATGGGATTTGTTTCTTCTTATTATGAGATGGCTATAATGCCTTCTCCTAGACCTAGATACTTGTCTGGTTATATCACAACCCTCCCACTACGTCTAGTTATTACTTGTTGTTCAGGTTACTCTTCCAATTCAACTTTTAAATCCATTTCGACATCTTCTTCTGCTATATCCGAATCAAGTCTTGGTTTGGATGAAGTACATAACTCTTTGAGTACTAATTCACTTCTTCCTTCGTGATTTCTCGCAAACTCTTCTCTAGGAAGGTTGCATTTGTTGACACAAATACCTTCCTACCCTGAGGACTATAAAAATAGTACCCTTGAGTGCCCGTAGGATATCCTACAAACAAACATACTTCTGACCTTGGTTCCATCTTTTGTAGATTTAGGCCTTCGAAAATGGTGGGCAGCCCCAAGTCCTTAAGTGTCGCAATTAAGGAACTCGGCCATTCCACAACTCCCTAAGTGTTTTAGGCACCGATTTGGATGGAGCAAAGTTAAGAAGATAAGTTTAAGTTTTTTTGGAATATCCCCAGAACGATTCTAAAAGGCTAGCATAGGACATCATTGATCTTACCATTTTCAATAGAGTCTTATTTCTCCCCTCAACTACATCATTCTGTTGAGGTGTTTGAGGAGCTGACAAGTTGGAAACAATTCCATTGTCAATTAAATATTGTTGGAACTCTCCAGATAAGTACTCACCACCTCAATTCGATCGAAGTTATTTCAATAGCTTACCTAGCTGTCTCTAAGCTTTTGCTTTATACTTTTCAAAGGACTCACTCCTTTCATGAATCAAATACAAATATCCATGTCTAGAGTAATCATCTATAAAGGTAATGAAGTATTCATAACCTCCTCTTGCTTGTACATTCTTGGGCCCACACACATCAATATATACTAGCTCTAACGTAGATTTAGATCTGTTTCCTTTGGAAGGAAATGAGGTCTTGGTCATTTTTCCTTTAATATAAGATTCACAGGTGGGTAATGGATCATTATCTAAGCCCATAAGGATCCCATCCTTTACTAACGTGTCAAGTCTTTTCTGATTGATATGACCCATTCTTAAGTGCCACATATATTTTGAATTAATGTTAGAGACATTGGATTGTCTTAGTTTTATCAATTTTGTGGTGTTTAGTAAGCTTGTAATAGGTTCTATAAAGAACAATCCCTATTTAATTATTGCATTACAAATAAAATCCTTATTCTCATATATTTAAACAACATTTTCAAAATATAAGGAATAACCAGATTTTATTAGACAAAAAAACAGAAATTATGTTCCTTACAATCATTGACATGTAATAAACATCCTCCAAATATAACCTATGACTACTAGGAAAGTCCAAAATAACTACTCACACTGATTCTACTGAAACATAGGATCCATTTCCTATCTTGACTTGAAATTGGCCTTTAAGTAATCTTTTCCTTTGCTAAAACCCCTGCAAAGAATTGCAAACATGGTTAATAGCTCCTAAATCGAATATCCAAGAATTAGATAAATCTGCCACATTTCTAGTTCCTAACAAACTTAGGAAACCCCATACCATGTTTGCTTTTGAGGGACTCAAAGTTGACTGGACAGCTTCTTTTCTAGTGACCCATCTCATCACAATGGAAACACTTTCCCTTAGTGTTCTCTTTGGCCTTCTTTTTCATGGTTGGGCCTTGACCCCTATTTGGTCCTTCTTTTTCATTGGATCCTTCTTCTTTTGTTTGCCCTTACCTTTACACTTAGAAGAAGATGCTACATTAGCTTCTGGCTCATGAACCTTGATATTTCAATATCTCCTCTGTAATATGAAGAGTATTCATCAACTCACTCAAGATGTAATCCTTGCTGTTGAGCTTATAATCTAACTTAAATTACTGAAAAGAAGAATTTAAGCTATTGATGATCATAATCATCTGTGTGTCTGCATCCATGTCTGCCCCAAGCATCTTAGCCTCAGTGACCACAGAGATTACTTAAGCATGTAATCTTGCACCGATTCACTAGGTTTTTGTCTGAGATTATGAAAGGTTTAGATAGCTTTCACCCTTGCAGACCTAGTCCTCACACCAAACATCTCATGTAGGTGATAGACAATTGCACTAATAGTTTTCGTACAAGCAATTTGCTTTTGCAACATACCACTGATAGAAGAAAGAATATAACACTTAGTAGTCTTATCAGCATTCCCCCATTGCTCATATTGTTGGACTAACTCAAGAGTTGAATCTCTACTCAGAGGTGCAGGCTCATTTTCAGTTAATACCCATGAAATTTGTTGAAATGAAGAGCAATGTCTAGGTTATGTCTCCATTCATTAAAATTCTCTCCATTTTCTAATTTGTTATTTTTCAAGAGCAAAGTGAGTGGATTCATTTTATGGTGATTATGTCTAAAAAATAAATTATTAAAGAATGAGCATACTAGTTAATAGTATTGGAACTTTGTATAAAATCATGATGCATGTATACATGATGATTAGAAAATTTAGGTTTATGCCTCACTTAGAAAATTTAAATCTTTATATGACGTTTATTTTTTTAAGCTATAACAAACTAAGTGACGATAGGTCATCTTATCCATTAAAAGAAAAACTGGGACCTTCCCACTAAAAAGCTACCAAACATCTTCATGCCTAAATTTTAAAGTAGCATCATAATTTGGTCCATATATTTATCAACAGAGCTACGGTGGGTAGGTTTTTCATAAATTATGTTGAGTGTATTAACCATTTGATTAATCCATTAAAGGTACCTGCAAATCATGCCTCAGTGGGAGGTCACATTTTCTACCAATGAGTTGACATATCCTCTAAGAAACCCAAACCATGTAAGATCTAGGATTCATGCCCTCCGGTGGTGAGTAACACTTCACCACATGCAAATGGGTCATCATACGGAGACCGTGGACTCTCATATGAGCATCCTCTCCCACTCAATCTTTTTGGGGTTTAAGTTTTAATACATACCATTTTGTCTAGATGCAATTTATTATCTATCCTCTATTGTTTCATTATATATCTCATACATAATGAATGCATGGCAAAGCCTAGGGTTGGCAATTTTCTAAATGAGATGCAATCATATAGTATCACATATTATTTGCATTCATTTATCCATTAATCTCATAAATTAATAAGCCACTTTTGATTGTTCATCCTAGAAACATAAATACAATTACAATGCTTTTAGGCCTAATAATTTCTTCTTGGACTTGGATCTTCTACTTTGAACTCTTCGCTCACATCACCCGACCCATTTGGTAAAAAATGTGTAATGACTTTTCTTTGTTAACAAAATTTGATTTTCATAAAACCAAATTGTTGTCCAAAAGAAGACAAAAATCTGCATTTGTTTTTGACCAAAACCAAAACTTATGTATATGACATTAAAATTCCAGAACTTGTAAATACCAAATTTCTTACAAAAAAGTTTATATAACCAAAAATTTGTTAAAACAAAATTCCAGTACTTTTTTTTTCAAAAAACCGAAATTTAGTCAATACACAATAAGAAAAATCGAAACCTTACCTCTTCATTTCTTCATCCATGACTTCTTAATCTTTATCATTACATGATTTTGTACATTACATAATGAAAGAAAACATAAAAATGAAACCAAGGAGGAGGCATGACGATGATAGGCCACCCTCCTTGTTACAAACCAAATGAAGAAAACTTACAAGGTAACTTTAGAATCTATGGACAAAGATTGCACTAAGGACATGGGTGTATCTGTTTTTACACAACTATGTATGTTTTCGACTCTTGCCATCCATTTGTACAAATTTGCAGTTACACGGTCTTCACGATGAACCACTTAAGTTGAGAATTGAGAATTTGGTGAGTTGAACTTTGTGTTGAATTGTTATGAGGCGTTTAGGCTTTAGAGTAAGTGAATTTGAGAAGTGTGTAAGTGTTTATGATGTTAGGTTGAAGATGAGAGGCTTGGGAGAGACATTGGAGGCTTTGGGAAGTTATGCTTTTAGAGGCCGAATCTCATTTTGAGGTCTTCATGAGAGTTGTAGGTCTCGATGTCTTATTTCTAATGGTCCATATCCGATTTCTAGATTGAAAGTCATAGTGATCGTGCCAAGATATGTTCAAATTGATTTAAGGTGTGAACATGGTTTACTCTTTTGCGTATAACTCCCTCATCCGACCTCCAATTGAAGTGATTCATCGACCAATGGATTCCTAAGACATATTTCTTTCTCTCCATAAACATTGGTACCATTTGAAGTTGATTTGAGAAAGTTTGAATGAAAGTAATTGAGAGGTAAGTTAGGAGGGCATGTTTGGAGCATGAGCACACTTGGGCTTTTTATGCATATCTTGAGTTAAAGAACTTCGATTTCGATGATTCTTACTTCAAAGCAAATTAGAGACTCAAAGCTATAATTTCTTAGAAGAATTTAACTTATGTTTTTGGTGATTGTTTAATGTGCGCCCATCACTATTGTGGAATGACCTACAAGGTTTCAAGCACAAGGTTTTAGGCTCGGAGAGTTGGGCTCCGGAAGCAAGCGGGGTCCAACAGTTGTGGTATCAGAGCGAGGTTTAGGTCCGGGTGTAAGGAGAAATTTAGGGGTTTTACGATCTGTGATGCATTCCTTTAAAATTGCATTCTTTGCATTGTTTTGCATTGTTTTAAATTATTTTCATGTCTAAAAGTTGATTTTGCATGATTTGACTCGTACTAAAGATTTTGAAAACTGTTTTTGCACGAATTAAAGATTTTCACTAGTTTTTATCTTGAAGGAGTAAATATGCTACCTCGGAGTAGAACTCGAGGAGCTCGGTCTCGCTCCAGCTCTCATTGGGGGAGCACAGATGAGTCGCATGTCCCACAAGCTGCGGGGACACACTCTGCTCCTGGCTCAGAGGCACCTAGTGTGCAACCTGAGGAGCAACCGCCTCCTCCTCCTCCTCCTATGCCTGCGATGGATCCGCAGTTTTTCCAGGCTTTCGCCCAAACATTCACCTATGCTTTGGGCCAAGGATCTCGGGTTCCAGTGCCAGCTCCAATGGTCAGGGGCGGGCAATATGACAAGCTAAGGAAGTATGAAGCGGTGGACTTTCATGGTACCACCAATCCAGAGGAAGCAGAGTCTTGGGTGAAGAGGACAGAGAGAGTCCTGGTTTAGATGAAGTGCTCTGATGATGAAAAGCTGGAGTATGCAGTAAGTTTATTGCAGGGGATGCTCTTCACTGGTGGGAGTCAGTGCCACAGAGTCAGACTGTGCCACCAGTGCTTACATGGAGGGACTTCGAGGAGCTGTTCAGGAAGAATTATCTTTCCCGGGTCTACATCCAGGAGAAGGCTCGAGAGTTCTTGAATCTGACTCAGAGGGAGATGTCTGTAAGTGAGTATGAGTTGAGATTCACCCAGTTATCTAGATATGCACCTCATATTATGGCCAGTGAAGAAGACAAGTGCCGCAAGTTTGAGGGAGACCTCCACCTGGGAATCCAAGAGAAGGTAATTATTCACAACTTCTCTGATTATCAGCAACTGGTGGATGCTGCACTCCAGGCTGAAAGCTAGAGAACATTAAACAAAAGGTGAGTAGGAAGAGAAAGAGTAGAGAGCAGACTTCCAGGAGAGGGGGCAATGTTCAGACAGTTGACAGGGGTGAGAAGAGTGCTCGTACTCAAAGTCAGGGTGGCAGTAGTGTCACCAATCTGGGCAAGCAGTCCAGGGAAGTGACAGTACAGGTCTCCTCAGTGGGAGGAAATAGCAGAACTGAAAGGAGCAGAAATCAGAACCCCCAATGTGAGCATTGTGGGAAGCTACATCGGGGTGAGTGCTACAAGCTATTGGGAGCCTATTTTTAGTTTGGAGAGAAAGGGCATAGGATCAAGGATTGCCCTCTGATGATTAGAGGGGAGGGATCTCAGCCTCAAGCTCCGAGGAGAGAAGAAACAGTAGGAACCAAGCCAGCTGCTGGGTGGGCAGTTCTTGATCAGTCAAGAAACCTTTTCCTCCGGGGAGACTGAGAGGGCAAGCACAGGCTAGGATATTTGCTATGACATGGGAGGAGGCTACAACCGCACCGGAAGTTGTTACTGGTATGGCTCAACTTTTTCATTCTAATGTGTATGTTCTATTTGATTCCGGTTCTACACATTCCTATGTCTCTGCAAATATGATATTACCTGGTATACAGTCAGTTCCTTTGGATAATTTTCTGCTTGTTAGCACTCTGTTAGGGAGGAATGCTATTATAAGCCGAATCTTTAGAGATTGTGAGCTTGTTATTAAAGGATCTAGTTTGGTAGTGGATCTGCTACCTCTAGACCTGAAGGGGTTAGATGTTATTATCGTAATAGATGTCATGGAGAAGTATCGGGTGAAGCTTGACTGTAGTCTAAAGGAAGTGGAGTTTGATTTGGGTGATGGTCAGAAAGTCATTTTTATAAGGGACAGAAAGATATCATCGCCAAGGCTTGTTTCAGCTTTGTTTGCTGATAAATTGATGGAAAGAGGGTGTAAAGCTTTCTTAGTGTGTGTCGTTGATGCGCGGCTTATCGTTCAATTAAAGAATTGATCCTCGGAAACCGGTCAAATAAAATTTATACCAAGGATTGCAA
>JANIHY010126471.1:0-13585 GCA_027479065.1 Erythroxylum brevipes
ATAATAATTTTAAAATAAATTTAACAAATTTTTATTTTCACCTCGTATACTAGTGTGTGATTTAACATTATTAAAATAGTATCTATTATATTTTGAAAGCGGTAATAGAGATAATAATAAAATTTATTTAGATATTTTATTAAACATTAAAATAAAAATACGTCTTTAATAAATATTTAAAAAATTATTTTTGAGATCACAACGCGAGTAGGTTTTAAAAAGATCTTAGAGAGTCTAAAATGGGCCCGATAAGTATAGTAAATCTAAATTGATTAATTGTAATATGACATAATTTAAATTTATAATTTATACACTAAAAATTGTCAAAATTTTTAAGGATTTAGGATATTATTAATATTATTTTAAATATTAAATATTAATTTACATCTTTGAAAAAATGTTAGGAGGCAATCTAATCTTTGCCTATAAAAATTAAAAAAGGAGCAAGCATATGTAGTGTGTTCCTTTGCCTTGACTATTTTAAAATCCGAAGAGAGTTGACTTTGACCTTTACTTTTCAAGCTTTTCCATAGCTGGCTACCACCTTTCCCTCTTAATTCTCCCTCTTTCTTTCTACGTTTCTCGAGTTGACTTTGACCTTTACTTTTCAAGGTTTTCCATAGCTGGCTACCACCTTTCCTTCTTAATTCTCCCTCTTTCTTTCTACGTTTCTCGAGTTGACTTTGACCTTTACTTTTCAAGCTTTTCCATAGCTGACTACCAACTTTCCCTCTTAACTCTCCCTCTTTCTTTCTACATTTCTCGAGTTGACTTTGACCTTTACTTTTCAATAGCTGGCTATGACCTTTCCCTCTAACTCTCCCTCTTTCTTTATACTTTTTTCCTTTAATTTCCATGCTCATAATTATTGGTGGGTCCTCTGTCTTCCTCTTCCTCTCTACTCTCTTGGTTCATTATTTTTCTCTCATCAACAATCCACAACCCTACTGATACTTCTCAAAGATTTTTTCTCAAGGTTTCACTTTCACTTTCACTTTCTCTACTTAACTTTCTCATTTCATAGTCGACCTTGTTCTAGTTTCACCATTTGCCTAAAATTCTACAACTTGGTGTCCATCCCACTTTTCATGGATTGAATTTTAATTTCATGGATCCAATTTCAACATCTTGTATAACAAATAGATCCAACTTTAGCTATTGACTACTGGTGAACAAGTGAGGCTGTGGCGGTTATGGGATGAGCTTCTGACTGCTTATCATTTTTCGTGTGGCATGTGCGTGATTATCTGCCTGCGTCATACCTGTTGTGTTTCTAGTTAATTTTTTACATTTAAATCCTTATATATTTTGAACTATATGGTACGACCGATATTTCAAATATGATACAATACTAGCTGAAATGACCGATAAAAAATTACTATAGTTTTATACTTTTTTCAATCGGCTAGTAAAATACGAAATTCAGCACTTTTTTTTAGTACATCAGAGGGGGGAACCAAGCTTAACGTCGAGGGAACGTAATCCCATGCGCATCTGCACGCAAAAGAGAATACAATGCACGGGGAGGGTTGTGCCACACCTGCTCGCCACGTACGAAGCCCAAGCCTAAACGGGCTAGTTGATCAGCGCATTGATTACCTTCATGCAGGACATGTGCGGTAATATACCTTGGGCCATGTGCTAGAAAGGAGCGGATATCATAGATCACATTGGCTAAGGCATGAAACTGTAGATCCTCCTGAGAATAACTTAGGCATCTAAGTGCTTCCTTTGAGTCGGATTCAATAATTAATCCATCACACTGAAAATTCCTGGCAAGGATGATACCAAATCGGAGAGCCTGGAGTTCCGCAACCATGATGGTAGTGATCCTAACACGGCAAGAAAAACCTGCTAGCCATGTACCATGGCTATCCCGAATTAAGCCATCAATACCCGCCATGCCCGAACTCCCTAGTACACTGCCATCCACGTTGAGCTTTAACCAGCGCGCAGGTGGGGGAATCCATGCAATCAAGGTGGAGGCCGATGGGTGCATTTGTCTATGAGACTGGTCGACAAAACGCCAAGTTATAATCTCTAAGCAGGAATTCGACCTGTTTGACTTGCATAGATAGGTGACTTAGGCCCCTTCAATCACACATTTATTCCTAGAGCACCAGATGATCCAACATGTAAGTATAAATCTCCAAGTAGTAGTGACATCCCGAGTAGATGGAACACAATTATGTTTGATCCAGTTATAAGCAGATTGTTCATGGTAGAAGGTGGCACTCCATGGGACCCTGGTAGTGTCCCAGACACCTCTAGCTTGTGGGCAGTCCCATAGTAGATGGAGGACAGTTTCCCTATGGGCACTACACCGCTCACAAAGAGGGGATGGACATAAGTTGCGCTCGTATCGCACTACACTTGTAAGGAGTCTATTCCAGGCCGCTAACCACAGGAATATCTTATGTTTATGAGCTGCGTGGAGCGACCATAGCCATTTCCAACCCCTCGGTCCGTCCAAAGATGGCACACTGGTGATAAAGGCGTAACCTTCCCTAGATGTATACACCCCGTTGGGACTACCCATCCAGATAAGGCTATCATGTGTTTGGCAAGAGATCGATCTTGGTATAGCCCCGATACGTTGACAATATTTTGAGGGAACAATGCCCTCAACAGGAGTTAGGTTCCACCCTATAGAAGAGGAGAGTAAATCATTAATATGAAGATCTTGGAGAGGCTCCGGGATGTGTCCCACCACTGAAGCCAAGGTGCCATCAAAAAGCCATTGATTATTCCAGAAATGAATGTTAGCCGCGTCACCAATCCGCCATCCATACCCATCCTTGAGGAATGTGAGGGCTTTCATAAGACCCTTCCATGCAATTGAGGCTGTTTGAGGGGGGTGATGTGACATGAGATCATGTCCACCCAGATAGCGAGAGTGGAGTACCTGCACCCATAGGCAGTCACGCGCCATACATATGTCCCAACACATTTTTCCGAGCAACGTCGTATTAGCCTCCCTAGCTTGCCGCACACCTAATCCGCTGCAAGCTTTTGGGGTTGTAACTGTAGTCCAAGGCAGGAGGTGGACCCCCTTAAGATTGTTGAGCTTTCCCCACAAAAAACCTCGCGCTATTTTATCAATCTCATCACATACAGCCCGGGGAAACCAGTTGGACTGCATGGCAAAGATGGGTATAGAAGTGAGAGTATCTTGGATCAGAGTAGCCCTACCCGCTTTGTTCAGTAACTTACTGGACCAACCTCCCAAACAGGACCTGATTTTGTCAAGAATGCCAGCATAATCAGTTTTATTCAACCGCCGAGTACACAAAGGGACATTAAGATACGTCTCCAAACGCTGCGACTGAGGGATATCCAAAGCAACGGTGATCCTGGCTCATGCCCGACGCCGAACCTGGGTAGGAATAAAGGCTTTAGATTTTGTATTATTTACTAACATCCCCGAAGTAGAACAAAACTCGGCCATAATTTGGTGTAAAATGCGAGCTTGAGTATGTGTAGCATGTGCAAATAGAAGCACATCATCTGCAAAAATGGGTGTGAGATGGTAAGGCCATTAGCTGAAGTGCCAATCGGTTTCCACCGGCCTTCGTCCACCTGATGACATATCCATCCCGACAATTTCTCCATGCATAAAACAAACAAATATGGAGAAAGAGGATCACCTTGACGGAGGCCTCGTTTGGGTTGAAAAGCTTCAAACCGCTGTCCATTGCAGAGAACAGATAAAGACGAGCTAGAAACACAACTCATAATCAGATTAATAAGTAGCACAGGGAAGCCAAACTCTAATAACACCCGTCGGAGAAAGTTCCAGTCAACTCTGTCGAAGGCTTTGGCCAAGTCTATCTTCATTGCCATACCCCATCTCCTCATTCGCTTGATAGCATGTGCGACTTCCTGAGCAATGAGTATGTTATCCGCTGCCTTGCGCCCAGGGATAAATCCAGGTTGATTTGAATACTTCGTACGCTACCTGTGGCCAATTTGCCCATGTTTGTGTTGAGATATACATTACTAAGCCATTAGTGGGTGAACTGTGGTTTGATGGTGTGTGTTATAAAGTTATGTATGAGGGATTAAAACCAATATGTTACTCTTGTGGGATCTATGGTCATGCTCGAGCCTGCTGTCCTCAGGCAACTACGAGTGCTCCTCAGCTGGAGTCGAACGCAGCACCGAGGGCAAACAGGAATGCTCCACACCGTAAGGCTAAGGCAACGGAGGAAGATGGCTTAGTGCATGATGGGACATCACTGGGCCCACGCTTTGGGGAGTGGATGGTAGTGGATAGACACCTACATCGTGTCTCTCGCCTCCAACATGCCACCAATCCACAGGGCAATACTCAGCGAGAATACCAAAATATATTCCAGGCATTAAATGAGAAGATTTCAGAGCCAGTTGAGGCGGCAACTGGGTTCCAGGTGGGGATCCAGGACTGCGCTGAACCTTTCCACTGCCAAGCTCTCCGCTAGTTCAAATCACGTGTCAATAAACTTATTAAACCAGCAGTCCATGCACAGTCCTTACGTTTTTAGCACACCACGGCTCCTGGGGCCCACCCTCAGAACGTTCAACCCCATGCAGACCATGCAAAAAAAAAAACCAGCGTCTCATACCGCCCAAGGCTCCTCCTTCGATTGTAGACGATGAAGTAAACATGATGTTGGTGAAGTCGTTAGCAGGTTCCCTCCAACAAGTCTTTTCTTCGGCTGCCCATATGACCGCTTCACAAGGTTCCCAAACACGAACTCCACCACCAACGTCAGGTTTGGGCGAACCTCCGGATACAAGTGGACGAGGGCATGTCACTTCTACGGGAGAGTCCATGTCGTCGGTTGTGCCCCAACTGAGCATAGCTATCATGGAACTGGACCCTCCCCTGATATTAGAAAATTCTCAGGAGATAGACATGGTGGCGGAGGATGGAGGAGCTCCTCAAACGCTTAGGGATGTTCAGTAGGTCGACATCGTAGGATCTTTCCTCTACTATTTTTTCGTCATCATAAGTTGGAACTGTCGAGGGGCAAGGAAAAAAGAATTTGTCCCCCCTGTTAGAGATCTCACCCGCATGCATCATCCAGCTTTGTTGTTTTTACTGGAAACTCACATATCTGGAGATCTATCGGCGCAAGTTTCTCGACGTCTGGGGTTTGAAAAGGTTGAAAGGGTGGAACCGGTTGGCCAGGAGGGTGGCATCTGGGTCCTCTGGAACTCTTCTTCTACCCATATCTTGGTGTTACATACCCATCACCAATGTCTTTCCCTGGTGGTTCATGAGGCTCAGGGCCGAGACTAGATATGTTCAGCTATTTATGGGAGTCCGGTTAACTCCCTCAAAGACGATTTATGGGTGCACTTAGCTGAAATGAGTGTGACTATTAATCTTCCTTGGCTTGTCATTGGAGACTTTAACTATTATCTGCATCCGTCTGAAAAGAGAGGGGGTACTAATGATGGGCGTTGGGTTAGCATTTTTCATGCAAGGTTAGGAGGATGTGGATTCCACGACTTGGGCTGCAAAGGGTCTCCTTATACCTTTGCTAGGAGAATTCAGGGACTATGCACCACCCTTGTTCGTTTAGATCGAGCCCACTGTACTGCGTCATGGCAAACTCAATTTCCAGAGGCCTCGATGGTGCATTTGCCATGAACTATTTCAGACCATAATCCTCTATTGTTACAGTTGACAAACGTTATACCTCCTCCGACTGCCAGACCTTTCCATTTCTAAATTGCTTGGCTCTTGCATGAGGAATTCCCTCGAGTTGTTCACGAGGCATGGCCTCCTCACCGTCAGTGTGTCTCGGAAGCCATCCAAGCAGTCACTATTGCGGCCAAATTATTTAATCAATCGGTTTTTGGTAACATTTTCTGGCGTAAGAGGCTCTTGTTAGCACGACTTCAGGGAATTCAAAACTATCTTAATGCCCGCCATTCCTCCTTCTTGACGCACCTAGAAACACAACTGATTGCGGAATACAGTACTGTTCTTCGTCAAGAAGAACTACTCTAGTTTCAGAAGTCAAGGGCCCAATGGATCTTGGAAGGGGATCACTCTACAAAATTTTTTCATACCATTACTATCGCCACGCATCGAATGTTTGTGCTTAAGGACGGGAGAGAGTGGATTTCTGAACCGGCCATTATTCAAACAGAGGTTCTTACTTTTTTCAAGGACCTTTTTTGCACCACTGACGACAATCCCAGGACCCGCCAGCTGGGAGCCAATCGGATTCTACCTGCAGAGGCTACACATACTCTTCTCAAACCAATTACTCCAGCGGAGGTGTTCCATGCAGTCAAGTCCATGAAACCCTGCAAGAGTCTCGATCCTGATGGCCTGCAACCTTTCTTTTTCCAACATTTCTGGCTGGATGTTGGAGGGTCGGTTGTTGCTATGGTCCAACGTGTATTTGCCAATGGCGAGGTACCCCAACACATCTCCGATACCCACATGATCCTCATCCCCAAAGTAAAAAATCCGGTGTCTGTTGGGCAGTATAGACCGATTAGTTTGTGTAATGTGGTCTACAAAATTATAACGAAGGTGATTATCAAACTCTTGTAGCTGAAAATTTTATGCGACGCTTTTAGTTAATCGTCGCTAATAATTTTTCCTACATTTTATTTTTGTAGCTAAAAATTATGAGCCACAATTTTATCTTAATTTTTGTAGCAAAAAATTATTAGCTATGTTAATAACAAACATAGCCAAAATCTTTTAGCTACATTTCTGTAAATATAGCTAAATCAAAAACGTAGCCAAAGGTTTTTAACTATGTTTATGAAAAAAATAGTCAAATATTTTTAGCTACGTTTTGTAAATGTATTCAAAATTTAATATATACATTTTAGCAAAATGATATGCCATGTTGAATTATAATTATTTGCGATATTTTGAATTCATATTATTGTACATAATATTTAGATTTTTTGTTGTTAATTTATTATAAAAATTATTCAAAATAAGTGATAATTTGAAACATTGTATATAAAAAACAAAATATCATTACATTTTTTCGCGTACAAGATTTTAATTACATCTTCAAAAATACTTATATACAAAATAATAAATACAGAGATTAGTTTAATTACTTAGACTCGTTTTCATCTTCACTGCTCACATAATCCAAACCAAGTAATTTTTTAGGTACTTTCTATACTTGCCTAACTTTTTTAAGCAACTTGTTTTCCTCTTCAAGACATTAAACGTATGCTGGTTTTGATGATAATGAAACGGTTGACTTAGGACCAAATCCAAGACCTTTGATATATATGCATTGTGTACCTAGCATGTTAAAAAAGCAAATTGGTTTCCTCTTCAAGACATTGAACGTATGTTGGTCTTGATGATAATGAAACGGTTGACTTAGGACCAAATCCAAGACCTTTGATATATCTAAATTGTGTACCTAGCATGTAACACCCGACTCTCACTGGACACATACCTGACATCTTGAGTAATATCTGAATACGTACCCTGCAAGAGTAGCATGTTAGAGCATTCACATCACTAACTTAATCATGGCATCATCATAAATATATAAATGACACAATATTTTAAAAATTGAATTCCTCATTTCATTTCATAAAAATCGAATATGTACACTGAAATTTTACAAATCCATCTAAATCTGTACATCATCAAAACCTAATACAAAATACGCTACATAAAAGAGGAATTATACAAAAATTTATATCTAATCCTTCAATCTCAATTGACCGATCTTTGAGTCATTTTTCTTATCCAAAAGTACAAGAACTATGCTTCTTGTAGAGTCTCTTTGTCACTAATGTCCTCTTTTGGTCCTAAAATATCAATGTTGCAATTTTAGTAAGTTTTGCAAACTTAGTGGCATAACCACCCTCGATAGTTCACTCAATTCACACAAGACATCATCAAATACAAACATATAATTCACATCATCTATTTTATCATGTAGCATCATATATCACATTCAGAGTAATCATACCGATCATCTCAATCATTTATATTACACATATCAATTTAAATGCAATGCTCATGAGACTCACTGTCATTTATTATTTTGTTGTGATTAAGTGCCTTTCACTAGCCTATATCCCTTGTGGATACCTTGTTTTTATTAGATAATGTCCCATATCCCTTAGTGGATAGCAGGTACAGTGGCAACTGAGCCTAAGGCTCTTATCATATGCTGAGCTTTAAGCTTTTTTTACTGGTGACTCCGATCACAACTACCTTTATCTTTCATGCATTCATGTAATGAAATGCACCACATTCTCACATTCTCAATCAATCACATGATTTCATATTCACATTCAGAACACATTTCTCATCGGTCCATAGTCCGACATTCAACAAAATTATTGAGTACACTTATTTCAATCATATTCACATACAAGGAGCACTTCTAATATCTCATTCATCCATCAAATGCCTTGGAATTTCAAAGTTCGGAATCAACACAATCAAGTTCACATTCATAAGATAATGCAGAACATAATTTAAAATAAATAATCAATTAAGTGAGACCATCTAGGTTACTCAAGGTTGCTCCAGAAAGCTATTGCCCGAAGTCCAAGCAATGTCTAAATGTTGACTCTCTAAATGCTCCTCTATATTATGGAATATATTTTTACACATATCACAAATTTTCATAGTTATTTAAATACTCATTTATGCACATAAGTATATATGAATTAGGTACTATGCATGCTCAATGACAATCTCGGGTATATATCCATTATTCTCATCACTTGATCACTCATATATCAAAACTCACATATGTATGATTTGAACTTAGGTTTACACCTCAATAAAACAAATTTATTCTAAGTTCATCATTCAATTAATCATTCCAACTTTTTCTCATGACAGACTTTCGGATAAACTTTGCATGATCCTTATGATAAGAAAAATGGAGTATTTAGGCACTAATTTCTTATAAACAACTGTTCCTATATGTCTTAAAATTCTACTAACACCAAGATCATAAAATTTAGTTTTGTATTCTAAAAGTTATAGTCCAAGTACTTTAGACTATTCTTAAACTGCAATAGTAATCTATACTCAAATTCAAGCCAGATTTTATAATTCTTAGAGATAGAATTTGTAACACCCCACTCCCGTATGACCCGAACTCGACATCGATGGTGATATCCGAGTCCGTGCCCTGTGAGGGTGGCGTGCTACATCACTCAATCAAAACTCAGTAATTATTTTTCAGAACCTAGAAGAATACCCCATTAGGCAACGGGCGTATAGCAACCGTATGCGAGTGAGAAAAGAGGTCGGGATTAGTTCGCGTTTGCATTAGAGTTTAATAAAAATTGTACTTTCTGAATTTTTGTACAAATGAATAGGTCATGTTGTAAAGTCAACAAATTGAATGAAATTGCATTTACAAAAGGGCCCACGTGGTCATTAAACTCACCGATGATTATTTATGTAAATTGTTTTCCGCATAATATATAAAGTATGTGTATATTTCAAAAAAAATTTATATTGAGTTTTGACTGAGTGATGTAGTGTGCCACCCTCACAGGGCACAGACTCGGATATCACCATTGATGTCGGGTTCAGGTCATGCGGGAGTGGGGTGTTACAGGATGAGTTTAAATTTAAAAAATATTTACCGACATAATTTACTAATGGAAATTTTCATAGGTAAACTCAAAAAAAAATTTATTCCACCAATATTTCCCGCCTTTTTACTGATGGATATCTTATACCATCGCAAAAGTCCATCGTAAAATTTGCGAGGATGATTTTCCTCCATATTTAGCGACGGATATTAGTACCGTCACTAAACGAAAATTTTTTTGTCAATTTTACGAACGAAAATAAATTTTCTATCAGTAATTTTCGCCTTTTACCGACGGATATCTTATATCTTCATTAAATTTACCGAAGGAAATCTTATACCATCGCTAAAGTCCATCGCAAAATTTGTCAGATGATTTTCTTTCATACTTAGCGACGGATATTAGTACCGTCGTTAAACGAAAATTTTCTCGTCAATTTTACCGATGGAAATAGTTTTTTCGACGGTAATTTGCAACGATGTATTTGTTGTCGGCAAGTTTCCGTCGCTAATTCTTTCTTTTCTTGTAGTGAAAATTGTAATCCTAATTTTATAGAAATCTATATGGATCAAATTTTGGTTTAATGAATAGTAATAAGTTACAAATAATAGTGCAACAAAATTTTAAAAAAAATTGTATGACACAACCTTTCAATATTTGGCTAAGTCTACATTTATGGGCGAAGAATAATCCTATTTTGTTATGGACTAGAGAACATGTGGGAATTAGTCAACACTATCTGTCCGTGCCATGGTACTCAAACTTACCTCATTCTTTACATTTTTCACCTTTCTGCATCCTCCATCAAATGGCCGATAAATATCATTTTTCAATCAAATCTAAATTATGCCAACAGTTATGAACTTATGACAAGTCCCAAAATGACAAAACCTTTATTTGTTATTAGATAAGATTATTAACTTTAATTTTTTCAGTGATTGTTTCAATTTAGATGACCGTACGTAATATCTCAAATCAGTTTTTTTACTAATATTTAATGAAAAGGTGGCGCTCCATTCCAGTAACAAGAAAAGTTTCGGATTGCTAGGGCGAAAGTATGATTATGTTTTCTAATTATACGCTTCAATCCTGAAGTAATCCAAATTAAAACCGAAGTCACAAGCCTCAAAATAGACCAATTAATACTAAGGGAGAGCTTCCTTGTTTTATGTTATAATTCAAGACACCTATCACAACTACGATATGACGTTCCCTGACTTCACTGTCTTGAACAACATAATTTTCACGATGTCCAATGCATTGAATCAGGGTAGCTAAATTATATAATTTATTATAACTTTCATTTCAAGCGCATAGGCCCTCCCTTTTGGACTTTGACCCCATTCGCAAGCGTGTGATCGTCACTTATGTATGTGGCTAAACTATATCTTCTTAACCGTGTAAGGTGGCTATGTTTAAGGCTCAAGAAATGAATAGCAAAGCAGACAAAATTAAAAAATGCAAAATTGGAACATTCTAACAAGAATAGATTACTCTATCTCATCGTTCTAAGAGGAAATGTCCGGGAAGGAATGTCAGGAACAAGGTATCTGAATAGAAAATTTGGCTTGGTACTCCAAAGCAAACATAGGATGAAGTGCTTCAATATTCATTTCTGCCCGCCCACCATTTTAGCAGTTCGCAGAATTTGTCGTAAACTTCAAATTTCAACAACTTCAGGAAAATGCAAGTTAAAAATGTCAGTTACTGGGTGCACGGTCCAGAACCCCGAATACATTTTTGACCAGGCCTTGATTTATCACAACAAACTCCAGAACCACTTAAAACTTCATATTGGGAACTAGAATTGTTGCTTTTTGAGAGCTTCAAAGGCACGTTATTTGTTTTTTTGCATATATTTTCAGTTACTAAAACTGTAGCCGTGTTGTAATGTATGAGTAATGCAGTTGTAATTGTTCATTGGTGCATTGGCCGGTAAAGATCAGTATCTTGTATTGGTTCTTATTTATTAAATATCTCATAGTTGATCATAATTTTTTTCAAACTTTATAATAATGTTCTCTTTGATTAAAATGTTTTGTTTCTTCATCTCGTCCTTTATGTATAATTCATTTGGTTTCTAAATATGTTAGCAACAAATACATATTATAATCCTAAATCATATTTAGGATTAGGTAAATTAAACTCCTTAATAGATCAAGATTGGTATCTAATAATGCATTATGACAACTTAAATATTTGGAAATATCAAAGTGGTTTTGACTAACCATTTTGAGCATTATTTTTTCTTTATATGTATCCAAGTCCCTGTACATAGTCTCATATGCTTCCCCTCTAGCCTCTGCGATAGTTTTCTTAGCCTTCCGTTTTGCCAATCTATACCTTACTCTGTTAATTTCCCTGTCTGTAGTACATGGTTAGTTCAACTCTTCAATGTGATTTTAGAGTCAGCCAAGATGCCGGATGAATGGAGATTAAGTAGGTTAATCCCCTTATACAAAGCCAAAGGAGATATCCAACAATGTCACAACTATAGAGGTATCAAACTTATAAGTCATACCTTGAAGCTGTGGGAGAAGGTAATCGAGAAGAGGATCCGGAGGGTTGCTTCTGTATCGATCAACCAATTCGGCTTTATGCCTGGTAGGTCTACAACAGAAGCGATACATCTACTCCGTAGACTTATGGAATGTTACAGGGAACGAAAACGGGATTTGCATATAGTTTTTATTGACTTGGAGAAGGCATATGACAGGGTCCCTAGAGACCTCTTATGGCGCTATTTGGAAGCTAAGGGCATTCCTCTCACCTATATTAAAGTAATTAGGGATATGTATGAAGGCGCCCTCACTAGCGTTAGGATGGTAGGGGGGACACGGAAGCGTTCGCTATCAGTATGGGTCTCCACCAAGGATCGTCATTAAGTCCTTTGTTGTTTACATTAGTGTTAGATGAGATTACCAAACATATTCAAGGTGAGGTACCTTGGTGTATGTTATTTGTGGACGATATTGTCTTGGTGGATGAGACCAAGGAAGGAGTCAATGCCAAGTTAGACTGTTGGAGAGAAGCATTAGAGTCGAAAGGTTTTAAGATGAGCAGGTCTAAGACGGAGTATTTAAAATGTAACTTTTCAGGCAACCAAGTGGAACAGGACGTGCTAGTTACAATTGGTACCAACGTCATACCACAGAAGACGAGTTTTAAGTATCTCGGGTCTGTCATTCAAAGTGATGGTAATATCGATGCTGATGTTGTACATCGTATTAGATCAGGCTGGACCAAATGGCGAAGTGCATTAGGGGTTTTATGTGACAATAAGATTCCTTTAAAACTTAAGAGGAAGTTTTATAAAACGGTGATTCATCCAACCATGTTATATGGAACGAAGTGTTGACCTACTAAATGTAGGCATGTAAGACAGTTGTTGGTTGCAGAAATGTATATGCTTAAGTGGATGTGTGGTTTTTCTAGAAGAGATAAAGTTAGGAACGAGGTGGTGAGAGAGAGACTACGGGTAGCCATTTTTGCAGACAAGTTGAGAGAGATTAGGCTTCAGTGGTTTGGGCATGTGCGGAGGAGGCCCTCCAATGCTCCGGTATGGATCTGTGAGGGCATCACACTTAGTGACTATAAGAGGAAGAGAGGAAGGCCGTATAAGAATTGGCGGGAAGTGATCAAGGCGGATATGTCAGAATTAGCCATTAGTGAGATCGTTGCTCAGTGTAGAAAAGTTTGGTGTGAACGGATAAGGTAAAGAATTAACTGTTTCAGTTACACAATCCCCTTACTTGGTGAGTAACAAAGAGGGATGAACTGTATATAATACTAGATTCTCACAGATATATCCTCCTTCGGGTATTCCCCATCTTTTTTCTTTTTTACTGTTTTTGTATACCACATCATTCTTATATTGTCTCATTTGCAAGCAGGCCCACCGAAAACAGCCTCTCTACTATGTAGGGATAAGGCTGCGTACTATCGGACCTCCGTGTTGAAAGGGTGTAGATAGGTGTTACTTCAATTAATATTTTAGGCTTTGTGATCAGTTCTCATAATGAATGGTTTG
>JANIHY010126513.1:0-13576 GCA_027479065.1 Erythroxylum brevipes
TGCATTTCATCGAACACCTTGAGGTCAAAACCATCTCAACCCTATCTACACACAAATCTTTAAATTCTTTCCATTCAATACATCCACAACAATCACACAACACAAATCAAAACTAAATTAACAAATCAAATGAATTAAATCAGTTGAAATATATACTACGAAAATCTACCGCAACCCACAAATCTCAACCTTTACCTTCGGATTGTCCAGAGGAGAAAGGAAGCAGCACGTCGCCGGAGAAGGAGAAGGAACAGGTCGCCACTTCGCTGGAGAAGACGAACGGAAAACGAGAGTCACTCGCCGGAGGAGATGAGAGAGAAAGAGAAGAGGAGAGTCGGGGAAGAAGAGAAGGAAGACGGCTGCGCAGGGATATAATTTTATTTTAGCGACGGAACGTATCCGTCGGTATAATTAAAATAAACCGTCGCAGAGTTTAACCTGATAACCTAATATACCGACGGCTTATTTCCGTCGGTGAAACTTTTCCCTCCCAAATTTTGCCGACCGAATTTTCGTTCCGTCCCTATTTACAGACGGAAAAGGTTTCATCGGGATATTTCCGTCGCCGAGTTATTTCCCCTCCACCGTTGGCAACGGATTTGCTGACCGTCAGAAATTTTGTATCTTTAATATAGCGACGGATTTGTTATCGTCGGTGAACCATTTCTAGCCGACAAGTTCGCCGACTGAAAATTTTATTCCGTCCCTATTTCCAGACGGAATGCTTTCCATCGGTATATTTCCGTCGGTAAAAGGCCCCGCGAAAATTTCCCTCCAACTTTGGCAACGAATTTCTAGACCCTCGGAAATCATCTTCCTTTAACCGACGGATTAGTGTTTCCGTCGCAATTAACAGACGCTATATGGTCCGTCGGTAGATTTCCGTCGCTATATGGCGATTTTCTTGTAGTGTCTGATACCATGTTAAAGTAAAGGAGAATAGAGAAAAGTATGGAGAGAAAAATGTATTCATTCACTTGATATGTACAATTACATCAATGCAGAATTATATACACAAGACTGTGTAACTAATTTCCTAACTAATTACAAGGAGCCTAACTAATTATGTACAGCCTGTTATGTGAGCACAAATATGACTACAACAATTTAATCATTCTCAACATTGGCGTCTCCAATTCTCTGAGGAGGATGCTTATCCTCTCACTTGGAACTATCATCACTTCCGTTTAGACCGCAAATGTATGTCCAAACTTTTAAATTGAACGAACGTGATCCAAATGTGTGTACGAACAAGATCCAAACTTAATTGGTACAAGAGAAAAAGTGTTCAAAAGCTCTTAAGCTTAAATTTCAAGTAATATCGGAAACATAAACCAAGCATTCATCGACTAAAACCATAAGAATCTAATAACTTGCTCCGTCAGGCCACTACAGTCGGCAAGCTGGTTCAGCTTACACAAGATAGTTCTTGGAGTCCAGCAAATACTATTGCTTTCTTTGATTTGCATCATCTTTGCAATGGATTCTGATGTGAAGGTGGTACCTCGTTTCTTTCACTGACGATTAAAATAAAAATACAATAGTAATACGATGATTGGACAGCCATCACTAAGTCGTGATGCTTTCTACATTATATACCATTTGCTTAAAAAGTAAGTAATTGCCATATGAAAATCTGATTTGATTCCTTCAACTTCGTAGAAATCTGATAATGGCCTTGATCTTTTATCTGTGGATTTGATGCAATGAGACAAGGGTACTTTAATGATATTTTTACCCTTTTATTCACATCAAAATCGGGGAAATGGATATAATCGGCTCCCATCTCCCATGTATAAGTGCATAAGGGCACAATAACTATACAAACTTGAACAGCACTTCTATTCATACAAAACTGGGTAGATACATGGACAGAGTGATGGACGTACAAAAATATAAGAGTGACATAAGACAAAGGTTGTCGGGGAGGAAGACAACAATAGGAACAGTTAACTCCGGCGTTTTCCATGGGATCTTCTAGGCTGCTTCGAGCAATTTGATGTTCAATAGTTGAGTGTAATTCCAATTTCTGAGTTTTTTCCCCCTCAAGTATTCTCTTCTTAGCCATTCTTATGAATCCTAAAACTGAAAGAAAGAATGCCTTAAAAGGGAAAACAAGAAACTAGGCGTACCAATTGAGAAGGTGGCACGTAATACAGCAATGACAATGTTAAACAATTTGTGGGTTGTCAAAAAGAGGCCATCTTTGAAAATTCTCGTTCTTTTGTTCTAAATCCTGCATTGCTAAAGCTTACAGAAATTGTGTTCTGTAGTCTTATCTAGCCATTTGAATTGATGAAAGTTCGTCTCTACAAACTACTTGGACTATGTCTGTGTCTACTTTCTTTCACCAAGCCTGTGTATTCTCCGGTGCATGGTTACTGTGTTAGACTTTTTTGTCCTTAGGGATAATTTTGTCTTTGTCTCATAGAGTTGGACAACATTAATTACATTTTTATTTTAAAAATAAATTATCAATTAAGTTGTGCAATTTAATCCAGATAAAGATAATAAAGTAACCTAATAAATAATCTAGATTAATGGGTCGAAGTCTGAGTAAAAAATGGGTCTCAATTAGTGTGGATTAGGTCTATATCGGTCTTATGATAAGAAAACCCGATATGAAAGCTATATGAAGGTTAAAATCTTCTGCAATTGTTCATATCAATCGTAAGCATAAAGAATCCCTAATCCGTTAAGGGAGCTTACGTATTGAGAAAACTGTAGAAAGACCTAGCCCATACCTCGATGAGTACTTTTCGTAAAGGTCCTAGCAGATTTGGAGACGTTTAGAGCTCGGAATCAAAGATGAAATTGAAATCTAGGTATTCCGTATTACTTTCATTTTCAATCCTTTCATTTAAATCCGGGATACGTACTAAAGCTTATACTACGTATTACATGTGATATCAGACGGTTACGTTTATATACCTTTGACCTGCCTCGCCGAAGTCAAGTGTTTATGTGCCTTTCCTCGCTTGCATGCCTTTGCCCACTAGGTCTCGCATGACTTAGTTCGCCAACTCTGCGTGACCTCACACCTCATGGAAGATTTCCACCAATGCGTATGCGCGCCTACACATGCTCACATGTATCGAATCTCGCCTACTTTAGAGATCTTTACCAATACTTCCCACATCCCTCGCCTACTTCGCAAGTTCCTTGAGTTTTGCTCACTAACTAGTAAGACTTCGCCCTGTTGCCTCATCAACATGCCTTCCTCGTGCCGACCTATGTGTTAAGCATTGGGCATGACTCCCAACACTCACACGATCCTGCAGTTTGGGCTTAGGGGTCTAACATTGCCCTTCCAGGGATCAGATGTGGAGAGTATTTCAAGGGTTTTGGGTCCATTTTCAAGAATCGGATTGTCCTTAGATGGACAAGAGGGGAGCCACAAGGAGTGCTGACAATTGCTCAATATTTTGAAGATTTCGACTGAATATGCCTAACCAGTAATGACATACGCATATTAAATCTAAGGCACCAGTAGAATGACAAGGAAGCTCTTTTAATGCAAAGATAGGTCAAATGAGTCTGTTACTAACCTGATGCAACGAACAAGAAGGTAATTAGGAGACTAAGAAATGATTTGGTTGTAATCCATAACACAAGCTTTAGTTACATATCCAGGATCGAACGTGAAAGAAAATGAACAACGAAAACATATAAAATATATGATTTTGGTTCAATGACTTTCAATAAGCTTTTCAAAGTCGAAACAACTCCGTTTTCTCTATGACTGTCATAAAAGTTGATCACTAAAATGTTGTTAATGTCTTTCTGCAACTTTCTTAACATGTGAACCTCTTAAAGGGTTAGAGAATCCAAACGTTTACGAATTGCTTAAGTAGTTGCAGAAGACCTTAACTTTATATATATAGCTTTCATATTAGGTTTTTCCATCACAAAACCAATGTAAGTCTGACCCATACCGAATATGACTCATTTTCTTTGTCAGACTTCAACCCATTAATTTAGACCTCATTTGGGCTACTTTATTACCTTTTAATTAGGTCAAATTTGATTCACTTAATCTTGAATTTATTAAAACCAAAGAACATAATTAATCGTTATCCAATATTTTAAAAATTTTCTAATATTCTTTCTTTTAGACAATACTTAATTACAGAAGTTGTAATATTTATAAAATCAGTACAAAATGGTTAAACAAATTAGTATATCGGTCGACCAAGTTTAAAAGAAACATTTGATCCAAACATAATTAAGGTCCATCATTTTATCCTGCACGGTTTTCAATATTGGAGAATAACAAATGCGTGTGTCATGTGTGAAACAAATCTAATACAATCATGTATATCTAATACCCTACTAATATGAATGAGAAAATGGAATATGGCAAATTAGGATGACACTTGTATGATCTAAAGTGTATCATCTTTCCGTTTGTAGGTCTCAATTTCTCTGAACTTGATTCTAAATAACATTAGAGAAATTTATTTTCTCTCGCTTAATGCTAAGTTGCATTTAGAGAAAACCTTTATTTCTCTAAACTTGATGCTAAATAGCATTAGAGAAAATTATTTTTTATCGTTGAATGTGAAGCTACATTTAGAGAAAATCTTATGGGATTAAATATTTATATCCCCCTATGTCATGTCAAAATCTATGGATTTATATATGTATATCTATATGTGTTCTAATGATATAGGCTCAAGGTCAATCTGTGTATATATGTCCAGTGACCTTTAAATGCTCAATATCAACATAAATCTTAAGACTTTCACCTATATTATGACAATATAAAACATAGCAATATGTATGACTGAGAGCAAAATGATAATCATATTTATTCATAATAAATCATATTGTCACAATACATGAAAAATATACAAATGTACAAAGAGCTAACATAATAATCTCTAACTAATTGTGTCTAAGGACATTAATACACTCATACTATATACATGTCGCTCAAAAACTGTGGGCAAAGTCATTTTGTCAAAGGATCAGCCAGCATATCCTCAGTTCTCAAATGCTCCACCTCAATGTCATCTTTTTGTATCAATTTCATAATGGTCAAATATTCAACCTCTAAATGCTTAAACCAAGTGATATTCTTATTACTATTACTGAACAACACAGCAAAAAGATTATCACAATATAATCGAATAGGTTTAGTTATCGAATCAACCCCAGACAGCTTAAGAATCAAGTTTCTGAGTCAAACCGTCTATATAGTAGCCCCATAGCATGTCACAAACTCTACATGCATGGTGTATGTGAATGATATCTTGCTTGCATCAAATGATTTTTGTTCCATGACTAGCTATTCGAAGCCGAAACAATTCCTTTTGTCGATGACCTTCACGAAAGTTGATCACCAAAGCGTTATTAACGTCTTTCTATAACTTTCTTAATACGTGAATCTCTTGAAGGGATAGAGAATCTGAACGTTCACGAATTATTTAAATAGCTACAAGAGATCTTAACTTTATATGTATATTTTTCATATTGAACTTTCCTATCACAGACCCAATATATATGGCGCTGGCTCACACTAAATATGATCTATTTTTTTGGTCGGATATTAGCCTATTAATTTATATCACTTATTGGACTACTTTATTACCTTTTAATTGGATCAAATTTGTTGAATTTATTACAACTAAAGAATGTAATTAACTATTGTCCAATATTTTCAAAAAATTTCCCACATTGATAGCCGTTCAATATCACAAAACAGACACGAGAGGTTATCTTTAAGGCCACCGAAAGAAGGTTGACACGTTCAAAAAGCAATGCCAAGCCGTTAATTGCTACTGGAATGTTTTGGATTCTTTATACCAAAACGGTATTGCATTTAATATATTACTTGGTTTATTTTGACTAAGATGAAGAAAATCAGGGGTTTTTTTTTAATATTTCTTTTAAAAAAGTTCAAAACATGTGCTATATTATGTAATATAAAAATATCAAATATTGATATTTGTCTAGCATGTTTAATATAAAAAGATCATGTCATGAACTATATGGGAACTTTTGCCAATATGTTCTTACAATTTGTAATTAGGTTGGACAAAAGGTTATATTAATTGATTTAGGGCCAGAGCATTTGTAAATTGGAGGGTCAAAGTCAGTAGGATAAACGTGGGCTAAACGGCAGAGCTGCTTCACCCTCTGATTGTTGTAGTCACTACCACGGCACTGCCTCAACACATCGCATGCACTATTGCACCCAACGTACTGCCCTTCCTTGTTCTTCGCCACCAATGGAGATGGACATACGTTCCCAATGTTTTGAACGCAGTCCACTACTGGGCACGGTCCAGACCCACCTTCCACCAACGACCCACCGTCCGGTTGGATACGGACAGCCACGTTATGCCCGTGGGTCAAACTCACTTCGTAAGAGACCACGTTCTTGTTGATACCGATGTAGAGTAGGGTCACAGGGTACGCTGGCGGTGGACCTTGACAGATTGGCACTCCTGTTCCGCAGTCGCCTGTATCGCAGGAGAAGTAATTGGTTGCGTTTGTCGTGCACCTTGTTCTTGCCCATAAGACACCGTTGTAGGGGTCGGGCATTAATAAGCTTTCTAACGTACCCGGGTTGTTCCCGGCGTTCAGGTCGCCGTCGGATGGGCTGGCGGCGAGCCACAAGGTATCCCGACAATTGTTCTCGAACCGGAAGAATATGTCAGAACAAACACCTGTAATAAAAAATGGAGGTTGTTTGATAAGAAGATAATATTTAACAGACGAATGTCTCTGTGTCCAGAGCAGAATATTGTCATGTTACTAGTGATTTGACGAGAATGCGGAACCTGATATGGCCAAAGAGAGGAGGAAGACGTTGAGAATTGATTTGGCAGCCATTGGATATTCCTTCGCTTGGAATTTGCTCAGCTGCGTACTTCTACTAAATAGTGATCAGCAACATGAACTAATGATGGAAGATGAATCATATCATAATTTTTCGCTTGTAGGTTACAAAGTTTTTATGACTGTATTTACTTCAATATTAATTATGATACTAAAGGTGGTTAATCTTATATCTAATGCGTTTAATATTGATTATGATACTAAATGTGGTTAATCTTATATCTAATGCATTTATCACGAGCATAAGATCACAATCCCCATGTATGGTCATTGACTCTTAAATCACCTAAGAATTTAAAAATTAAAATCAACGGATTGATTAAACGTTCCTAAATTCCTCCCAGAAATTGAGAATTCGAGTGTCGTTGAACTTAAATTCGGATTGAGATAACGATAGTGAAATTTTAGTTGTGTAAATTTCTGGTCAAAACTGGATTATATACTTAATCCAAACATGCTTCAATATGTTATTTATATACTGTAAATTCACATTCATAAGCCAAACGTTAATGTTCAACGCTCATTGATACAAATTAATAATACAAATATGAATGCTCATCAATACTAATTACTTTTGTTATCATGCTATGTTTCTTATTTATAACCATTAGGCTTGCACATTCTTGTGGGTGTGGATAATAGGAATTGTATATATCTGAAGATATCAAAACTGTAAATACCTAAAAGTATCAGACTGTTAATACCTGAAGGTATCGAATTATGAAGACACTATAGCCTCGAAATGAAGACACCATTAGTGTCAAACTGTAACAATTGCACTATAACCCTATAAGCATACCTATCTATTCACCACTAAGACAATAGAGCAGGCACTGTAACATTTCTTTTAACTATTTGACCATTTCATAATTCATCATATGATTTCAATTGAAGTCACAAAATCTGTATTGAAGTGTATACTACAGACATATGAGTAATAAATATACGTACATGTAAATTGTCCAAATCTATGTACATGTAAAATGTCTTTAGCATGCATTATGCTCAGTCTTAAATTCCAATTTAATCATCCAATTCACAAATGGTAAGTCCTATTTCATTTATTTCTAGGTGTTTGAAAATTTTCATACATATTAAAAAAGGATTAGATAAAATGCGGTAAAAAAATAAAAAATGAAAACAAGGTCATGATCATGATAAAAAATGTTGGACCCCACACCCCACCCGTAGGTATTTGGGGGTTATACTCCGGCGTGTGTTTACGAGTTATACCGCGGCTCAATGGTGAGAAGCGTGTTCTTAGAAACAACAAAACCTTGAAGGGTCGCGAGTTCGATTCTCAAAAAGGACAATACTGATTAAGGTTAGATGCCGCGGTATAACCCGCAAACACACGCCGGGGTATAACCCCCAAACACCTACAGGTGGGGTGTGGGATCCAACATTAAAAGGCGTGAAAGATAGCAGACGAATGCAAAAGAATCACCAAATGCGGAAACGAAATCGAAAGCGGAATCGAATCGAAGGCAAGTACGAAAGATCGAACGGAAATCAAATAACAAAGCGGATCGAATCGAAGCAAACAAACGAATTCAAAGCAAATCAAATACAGAGACAAGCGCAAACGGATCCGACATCCGATAACATACATCTTAACAAATGAACGCGTTGGAGACCTTAGACTCGAACTATTCGAATCCGGTATGAATTTTTTTTCTCATAAATCAAACATATAAGACAATCTCTTTTTCAAAATGGAATTCATCAATTCCATAATCTCAATCAAAAACTCCAATCATACTATTCGTCTTATACAATTATACAAATTCCATATATTCATATTAATTCTACCAAAAATTCGGCATTATAACGGTTGCATTTGTAAAAACCCAAAACCTGCAAATAGCAAATATACACTTCTATAATTATCACACAATAACCAGTATCATCGAACACCCCGTCCAGAATCCAACACAACAAACGCAATCCTATATTTACATATTCATATCCAAAACACATTATACAAATCCAATTTCTATTTATTTCTTATCTCAATATACAAATCATAATCATTATACATGATATCATAATTCAAGTCTTTATACAAGACCACTAGGCAATCCCCAATCACATTCAATATCTCAATTCCATATTCAAATTCCTAATTCAATCCAAACCCAAAAATCAATCATATTCATATCCCATAATCATACACAAATATATAACTCAAATCCATACATAAATCCATAATCCAAGTTCTTATACAAATTCATAAATCATTTACATCATCCCAAACCAAATGCATCCCTAAATAAATAGTGGCATTTTCCGGCAACAAATACAACATCAATTTTCATAATTCAAAATACAAAGATACAACAATCTCCACAATACGCAACATAAGCTTTACAATCCCGCTTAACATAAGTACGAACAGAAGAAAATCTTGCCTTCCTTTCATCCGAACTCCTACTCATTACCTGGAGATGGGGATGAAAGGGGGTGAGCTCGACGGCTCAGTGGATAACACATTTATAAATTGAAAAATAAGCAAAAATCATTTTTCACAAACTTTTGGCAAAAGGCTTATTTTTCAAACTTTGCAACTTTTCAAACATTTTCCTCAAACCTTTCAATTTTTCAAACTTTTCAACTTTTCAACCTTTCAAACATTTTCCTCAAACCTCTCAATTTTTCAAACTATTCATGGGAAATTTTTATAATTTCATGGTTGAAAACTCATTTTCTCATTTCTCAAAATTTTCAAAAGTTTTCACAAATCATAAACAATGTCGCAACCATGAGTGCATCACATTTCAAATGCATCGGAACTATAAACAAAATCAAAATCACATAACACATCAAATGGTTTGGGTCGGTCCAAACGGAATGTACTGCATAGTCCCGCATAGCGGTCCAGTGCATCCATGAACATAACGTACTACACCTTCCCGCATAGCGGTCCGATGTAGCCTTGAACTTATGGAAGTCCTTACGGAGCTCCAATGCCACTAGCGGGCAGGCGGGAGAAGCCTTTTAAAAATGAGACCAGTGCAATGACTCATACTTAGGAGACCTAACCAAACCCACTTAGCACACATATTCATACTTGAAAATCAGCTTGCCCGAAGGCACTTTTCGAAATTCGGTTTTCACATATTCATATATCAATTCTCAATCATAATTCAAACAAGTTCCATTCATAAATTCCACAATTTCACATAACAAGCAATTGCATCAAAGTCAAAAAAATGCAACTTTGCATAATTAGCATAATCATCCAAAACAAAAAATTGTAACAATTTTCATATATTATCCACATTGATAAGTTATGAATTTCAGAAATTATTAACACATTCAACACCATAAATTGAGCAATTTCCATTTTAGCAAATCATTCAAAAATTAAAGAATGTAACAATTGAATCAAATCATTCCAACAATCAAAGAATTTAACAATTGAATCATTTTATTAAAACGTCCGAAATAATTGTACCAATTTCCAATCATTCGAAAACATTGAATTTAACAATTGGATCCTTTAATCAAATCCTCCTAAACAATTGAAATAATATTTCCAAACATTCGAAAAACACTTATACTTTCTTGATTTTTCAAAAATATACGACTAGCTTATTATGAAAACATAGAACCACAATGAGTTGAGCATTTATTTAAATTTTTTTATCAAAACATTCAAAACAATGAATGTAACGATTTTCATAATTCATCAATTCGTTCATAAATAATGTATTTCAGAGATTTTATCACTTTATCAAATCATTGACAACAATGAATTTAACCTTTGTAAAAGTTTTCAAAATTTCAAAAATTCTCGTAATTTATCAACCATTTAAAAATCCTTCAAAAACATTCGGAATTAATAACAATCCGATACTTTCTTTCTTTCACTTTCTTTATTTTTCAAGAACACAAATTTAGCTTATAAATCAAACAAATTCCATTTATAAAATTCCACAATTGCTAAATCCCATATCATTTTCCAAGCATTTTAAATCCAAAAGATTTTTAAGCCTCAAAATTCAAAAATTTCATAATTATTTCAGTTTCTTAAAACCATTCCAAAAGCATTGAATTTAATCAAACGAAAATCAACATTTACAAAAAAACAATATTTTATAAATAAGTCCCAAAAGCATTCGGAAATCATGATTTTTCAAACATTCAAAAAGCAATGAATTAATCATTTGGGAATCTGAATTTCAAACATTTTTCTTCTATATTTTTTTTTCAAAATCAAACAAACAATCATTTAATTTCATCAATTTTATCAACATATTCAAAACAATAAATTTCACTATTCGAAACAATAAATTGGAAACCCTTTCACTTTCTTAATTTCTCAAATCATCTAAAACTTGTAACAAATTTCCAAGATCATTCGGAAACAATAAAATTTGAAAATACTTTCCTTCTTGATTTTTCAACAACAATAAACTTAAACAATTTTAGCACTTTCTTAATTCATTCTAAAACAATAATTTAGTCATTCGGAATTATCAAATTTAACAATATTTTTGAAATTAATAAATTTAAAAAAATTTCTTGGAAGGGTAATACCAATGATTCAACTAGTGGCAATAGTTGCCAATGATGAGAGCGTGAGAAGCGATGAAGGAGAAGAAATGATAAGAGGAGGAGATAATTAAGATGCACCAATGATGGAGAACCTAGGTGACGACTGCTAGAGACAAAGAAGTGGGAGGTAATGGTAAAGAACCAAGGGTTTAATCTTAAATTAACCTTTTAACCTGAATAGGTTTTATCTTATATTAACCTTTTAACTTGAATATATTAGCTTAAATTAAAGGGTTCTACTTAACTATATTTGTATGATTTTGATGATTCTCTCATGATCATATAAATTTAGAAGCAAAGTTAGGAACAACATTCGTGAAATGTTTTAGAAAAAGTTGTCATTTAACAAATCTAAAAGTCACATGAAATGTGATTTATAAGAATGTTATCTGCCTAGTTTAAATTTAGTTAGTTTGTTGAGTGACTCAAGATTAACTAAATTTGAATGGGATCCTGGCTCACTAGAAAGATTGGAGTAATCTTTTTGAATAGTCGTGAGGGCCATTATTTAGAATAAAATAATAGGAGTAACCAAATACAATATTGAACCCCTTATTTTATTTGGTACATAATATATAATCAATTACTTGCTTTTTTTACATTCATATTTCATTCTAAGTAGAAATTACCTTTACTTAATATAGTTGATACTAAGTTATTAGTGAACCAAATTTCTTGGGCGTAGTTTATATTTGAGAAAAGTACTCAAAGTTAGATAAAAAGATTGTATATTCATTATACAATTTTTCAATTAATCCATGTTGAGGATTTGGTAACAAAGTTTTAAAGATATGTCAAAACCATATAGATGACAAACTGTAATGGCATTTTGAGTTGACTAATGGCTTATAAACTTTAATGGCATCATATAAGACTTATGTCAACACTATAATAGCATAATGCAAATAGTTACATAAAGTAGAGCTTAAAGATATAGTACCTTAAGAATATTGTTCCATTTAATTTATCCTACTAAAAGTATAAACATGGATTACAATTGAAGGAATTTGCTATAGTATGATAATAGTTGTTATTATAAGAAAAATGAATAAATGACTTTTCTTGCCTATATATGATATAGAGTTCATATATATGTATAATTCATACTTTTGAGTTTTTGATATTGAATATGGATCTAACATTATTACAATGTTCAAGGCATAATAAAAAATAGATTGCTTAGTAAAGTTAGTTGATCTAGGCTTATAGAAATAGTTTGAATGTGATGGATCAAAGAGACTTATGCTTAACATAAGTGGCAAGAATATAAAGTTGGATAACTAAGATGATCCTTTATGTCACGTTGGTTAAATCAATATAATGAGAATCATATATTACGTACAAGGATAAATGTATTCTTTTAATTATAAGTTATATAAAACTTATGGAAATTATTAGGTTAAAGAAAAAGCAAATCAATCTTTAGTGAAAGAACGATGATGGCACTAAATTCTCAAATCTTATATATGTGATGTGTTGGATGTGATAACAAGGATGATGGTTGTATTTCATTATATTACTAATGTATTTTTATAATAAAATCATATCTATTAATGAAATAAATTCTAAGTAGAAATTAAGTATTCAAAATGATGAAGAACTTCAATGAGATCGATATAATTGGATATAATTTTTTTGTTATCTATAGGGAATAAGATTATCTAATGAATATCTCCACAACCAAATTCTACAAGAGTATTGTAACACCCCACTCTCGCATGATCCGAATCCGACATCGATGGTGATATCCGAGTTCGTGCCCTGTGAGGGTGACGTGCATCACTCAGTCAAAACTTAGTATAAAAATTTTTCTTTTTTAAACATAAACATACACAGCATATATAAATATTATGCGGAAAACAATTTACATACAATCATTAATATGTACATTGGCCACGGGGGCCCTTTTCATGAATACAATTTAGTTCAGTCTGTTAACTTTACAACATGACCTAATCCTTTTTACAAAAATTCAGAAAGTACAATTTTTTTTCTTAGACACTAAGGCAGACACGAACTGATCCCGATTTCTTCTAGCATTATACGCCCGTTGCCTAATGGGGTATTCTTCTGAGTCCTGGAAAATAATTGTCAATTTTGGGTGAGTTTTGCGAACTCAGTGAGGTAACCATCATCGATGGTTCACTCAATTTATTCAACACATCAATTC
>JANIHY010126522.1:0-13569 GCA_027479065.1 Erythroxylum brevipes
GGCGTTTTGGGTAGGTACCAGTCTAATCCTGGTAATGCTCATTGGGTAGCTACTAAGAAAGTGATGAGATACTTGCAGAAAACCAAGGAGTATATGCTTGTGTATAGAAGAGTTGACAACTTAGAGATAATAGGGTATAGTGACTCAGATCTAGCTGGGTGCCCTGATGATATGAAATCGACTTCTGGTTACATCTTTATGTTGGCTGGGGGTGCGATATCTTGGAAGAGCAAGAAGCAGACTATGGTTGCGTCTTCTACTATGCAGGCTGAATTTATTGCTTGTTATGTGGCTGCTACTCATGCTGTTTGGTTGAGAAACCTGGTGACTGGACTTCGCATTGTGGATTCCATTACTAGACCTCTTAGAATCTATTGCGATAATAGTGCAGCAGTGTTTTACACTAAAAATAACAAGACTTCAAGTGGTTCTAAGCACATGGAATTAAAGTATCTGACTGTCAGAGACCTAGTGAAGAATAAAGAAATAGTCATCGAGCATATAGTTACAGAGTCCATGCTAGCTGATCCCTTAACCAAGGGTCTTCGACCTATAGTGTTCCAGAAGCACGTTACAGATATGGGGCTTTTGAGCTCTTTTAATATGCTTGACTAGTGGGAGTTTTGCAATGTATGTGATTTTCATTGTCTTGTTAGACTTTTATTTTTACATACTTGAATGTTCATTTCGCATGGATTATGTTATTTTAATGCAATTGATTGGAATATTCGCTTATTACTATTTCTTCTACAAATCAATTGCTATTTCCAAACTCGGTGTCCTTTTATATCATATGTCTCGTGATTGACACCATATTCGAGTGAGAGACCTGTTACAAAAGTTTGGGCTTGGTGTTCTGTTAGATCAAAATGTCTCTTGATTAACACCATATTTGAGTCTGCAGACACTATTATAGAACTCGATGTTGTTTTTACTCATCGTGCCGGTGGTTGACGCCACATTGGAGTTCAAGGAATTATAGTTCATAACGAACTATACAATTTCCCTTGCTTTAAGCCTATTTTAAGAGAAATTGTAAGGACTGACGTTGAAAGTAGCACCTTACATTACTTATTGGATCACTTTTTGTGCTATACTTCCAAGCTACACTACACACTAATGACTGGTCGACAAGGTTGATGACATATGTAATTATGGATCGATGTTGTATTAATAAAGGTTGTAATGGGTGCCATAGTTCAATGTCATTTGATTTTGCTCGGACTTAGTCATATTGAAGTGCTGCATCTTGGATCATATATATGTATGTGGCCACATTGCACAAATTTGAGTTTATTAGCCTGAGAGTCGTTTTCAAAGTTTTGAACAACAAAATAAATTTCAACAATTAATTTTGCCCAAGTGGGAGAATGTTAGAATATATTTTATGGGCTATAATCAATTGTAATTTTGTTTTATTAAAAACAAGCTAATGATATGATCCCTATTACGATGCCTATGGTCCACTATTATTGTGATCCCTATTGGACTTAAGCCCTTATATAGTTAGTGTGATTTATGGTGTAGGCCTAACCCGAAGGCCCATGATGGGCAGGCCTTGGGTTAATATTAATGGCTAAGTCCCCACAGCAGTCTCTATATATGCATATATGTATACTCTTTACGGTTTGTCCATTGGTAACTGTAATCACAAAGGAGAAAGGAGAACTGCTGTGGAAGCCTAAGCCATCACCAAACGCTTGAGCGATGTCTTCATAATTCATTGACAATGTCTTCAACATGTAAGTATCGGTGTTCTTTATCATGTATGATAATCTTGATTCTGGTTTTCTTACATATTTTAAAAAATGTTATATCATTTTTTTATAAATTGCAAAATATTTTATAACATTTAATTCCCTTATTTAATTTTCACTTAAATAATCTTTAATTTTTTTAACAAAATTATCTCGCAGCTCTCATTCTCGACAATTAGATACATGCCATTTAGATCTTCAATTTCTCATATAACCCCCAGGTCATTATCTAACCTAAACAACCATCACATTCAACACATCGTTTTTCATGTCTTTACATTTTCAATTCGTACATCACTCCCAGCCCCGATTCACTTGCCAAATTAGGGATTTTCCTGCAGCATCAAATCGTGTCATCAAATATTCGCAGAGCCCCCAGAGCTTGATTCTCAGCCCTCGGTTCACCTCCATTCTTCTTCTTTTATCGATAGCTTCCAAAAAGCTTCCAGATTTTCACTAATTTTGTGTACTTATTATTGTCATCCAATCTTCTGCTGACAACTTGTCCACCACTATACTCCTCATGAGTTCTCGCACACGCATTCGGTTCATGTTGACTGCCAGTCTTGCCTCTCAAAAAGGCCGGGTTCCCAGATTTTCCATGTAAGTTCTTCAAACTTCCTCTTATTAGCTGCTCCGTACTAGTGGTTTTTCCATTACTCGTGCTTTATATGCTTGTAGTCTTTGATCTTGTCTCTGATTCATGGTCCTTAATTCCAGTAGTCTTGTCCAGAGTAAAACTTTATTCCATATGTCTTCTTGCGTTCTCTTTGATTGTCTGAATATTTCAGCGTTCCTCTCTTTCCAAATGTTATACGCCAGTATACCCATCCTTCCTATAGTCAACTCTCTGTCCCTCTTATTCCTAAATTTATAAGTCGAGATAACCTCAACTGTTCTTTTCCAGCTTGATTGTATTTGTACATGTATTCCACTTTTATGTGTATACTTGTTCTATAAGCCCCTTGAGAACCTACACTGGAAGAATAACTGATCATGGTCCTCTGAAGATGATTCACACATCACGCATAGTCTATCTATGCCTAGTACTTTGAGACTGTCTTTTGTTTGGAGCCTTTCCAACATTGCTAACCAGAAGATGAAGGACTGGGTTGGAGTAATTCCTCTACTCCAAACCCATTTACACCATCCATTATAGTTTGTGGGGGTGAAAGACTAGTTTTGTAAATGGCTGTGGAGAATTTGTCTACATGATTGCATAAAATTTTGTCTTACTTCACAATATCTGGTATATAATTTGGCCAGTTGTTAGCAATGGTGTTCTTTCCTCTCTCTGAGTGATGGGGCCATACCCATCTGTTTCTTCCAATGTGCCAATTAACCTTAGTTCTAGCTGGAATTATAGGTTTTAATGCTATACACTCTCTGTTCAAGAATATAAGGTTCATAGGATGCCAATTATCAAACCAGAAAGCAGTATGTCTCCCATTGCCTATTTTGTGTATGATCATTGGTTGCATTTGACACCTTGATTTCAGAATTTGCTTAAATGTCCAGGCATATTTGGTGATATACTCCATTGACTAAATACTACCATTATCTATATAGTATCAATTGATCCATTTCACCTATAGGTTCTCCTTTTTAATTTTTCTTTTTTGCATAGCTTCCACAAGTTTTTTGCCATTAGAGCCTTTCATATGTTCTTTACTGAAGTGATTTCCAGTCCCTCTCTTTCCTCATTTTGACATACAGTGCTCCAATTCACCTTTGAGATCTTATAGGAACCTGTTGCACCAAGATGAAAGCTTCATTTGGAAGGACTGTGCACATATGCTAATGTGAGCTTCTTATAAAAGATTGGAACTCCAAGATATTTAAAAGGAGCTGGCTCAATTTGAATTCCCATTGTTTCAATGTATTACCTCACCTCCATCTTTGTACCTATTGACACAAAACAACTACTTTTGTTAGAGTTAAAACATAGACCTAAGATTCTTTTGAGGTCCTCTAGAGATTGTATCAGCACTCCGATAGATTTAGGGAAAGCTTTACAGAATAGCAACATGTCACCTACACCGGACAATTGTGATATTCTGATATTCTTAATTTGTCACATTTATGATGGAACTTAAACCCTGCTTCTTTTTGGATGTTGAGCACTAAGATTCTGTGCAGAATTTCCATCCCAATAGTAAATAAGGTGAAATAGGATCACCTTGTATGAACCTTTATCCTCCCCTGAAAATCTTAATTGGTTCAGAATCTCCATCCCAATAGTAAATAAGGTGAAATAGGATCACCTTGTATGAACCTTTTTCCTTCCCTGAAAATCTTAATTGGTTCTCCATTTATCAACGTAGGGAAAGACAACAAGTTATACATTCTTTTATCCATTCAACAAATTTTCTTAGGTACCCCATATAGGTTAGTGTATCTGCTACAAAACTCCAACTTACCATATCAATCGCTTTAGAAAAATCAATCTTCATGGCACATCCTTTGATAGATTTGTTATTATTGTAAGCTTTAAAAATCTCATGTGCTAGCAATATGTTATCACTTATGCACCTTCCACTGATAAATCCACCTTGCCCTGGATTTATGAATTTTATGAGAGTATTCTTCAATTTGTTGGCAAGGATTTTGGACATAAACTTATAGATCACATTACAACTTGCAATTGGTCTATAATTATTGAAGCTAGAGGGGTTTGGAATCTTAGGGACAAGGCACAAATAGGTTTATTTCATTTCCTTGAGCATCTTGTCGTCCCTAAAGAATTCCTTAATTGCATTGATTATCACTTGCCCAGTCTTCCTATGTAGCTTGAAAAAAATCTATTAAATCTATCCGGTCTTGGGACGCTGTCTAGGTTAAAGGAAAATATTGTCTCCCTCATCTCTTCAATTGTAACATCCCTAATCAAAGCTTGATACTGGTGTATCTGAACATGATCTTTAATTGAGCTTATTAGCCTTGTTAGAAAAGTATCTACCTCCTCTGTCAAGCCTTGAATGCCCCCAAAATATTCCACTGCTTTCTCTTTGATCACATTTACATCTTTATGTTGTTGCCATCATTATCTTTGATTACAAGGTTCTTGTTTTGATTCCTTCTGTCATGGATTTTACTGGAAAAATATTTGGAGCATTTGTCCCCCTCTTGTAGCTAAAAAACTCTTACTTTCTATCTCAAGTGATATTTGTATGCACTAATTGCTTCCGTATATTTCAGCAACTTAGCTTGTTCTCTTTCCTTCTTAATGAGGTTAGTTGGATTAGCTTCCAGATCTTCTTGACATTTTTTAAGAACCTTTATAGCTTCGTTATATCCATCTTCACAGAGTCAAATATGTTCCTTGATATTCCTTTCAACCTTTCTTTAATAAACCGGAATTTCCTCATACATTGAATCGATGAGGTATCGACAACTTCCTTCTGAAAGCTTTGTCTTATTACCACAGTAAATTCTGGGTGATCGAGTAAGGAATTGAAAACTATAAATGGTTCCTTCCTTCCACACAACTCCATTCCTAGGTGTATTTCAATAGGAGAATGATCAAAGAAGAGCAGACTATTAAAAGTTGCATTGCTCTCTAATTGTTGCTTTAACCATGCTCCATTAACTAAGGTTCTGTCTAGTTTCTTCTGTAGGAATCCTTCCCTTGATTGTTTATTGCTCCAATTGAATTGTGACCCAATGAACTTCAGGTCTAAAACTCCCAAGTTGTGCTGATATTCTCTAACTCTGACCATAACCTACATCTTTGAAACTCCCAGTTAGCTCCGTATATCACTATGATGCTAATATATTTTTAAATATGTTTAGAGTAAGATCACAATAGATGTAGCTATAAACTTAGGATCAAAGGCTATAATAATTCTTCTATTAGGGTGGGCCGAATGATTACTGATTATAGTCTAATTACTATAGTCTATTCACCATGTTCTCCTGGTTTATTTTGGTCTCAATGAGGCCAAAAAAATAAGGTTCATAAAGGGAGATATAGTCCCTTAAAGATTTCTGTTTATTAGGGGAATTAAGACCTCTCACATTCCATACTAACAAATTCATTCTACCATTATGGCACCAACTTTTTTCCTCTTTAACTTCCTACTTGATTTGCTAGTGCCAGAAGTAGTCAATTCATCTATCTTTTTATTCTCCTTGTCCTCTACAACATATTCACTGTTTCTTCCCCCTTTCTTTTACCCCCATCCCTAGTTGCCATGGAAGAGCTGGCCACCTTCCCCTCATCACCTGGGGGCTTTTAATTCCATTGGCCTCACCATATATAATCTTAGGAGTTCCTTCAGATATTTCCTCTTTTGCATCTATTTCCTTTCTTTGTTCTTCTTTTCCTTCCTTCTCCTTCATCGTTAGTTGACTATTGCTTCCTTGACTATTAGACTTATTGTGGTTCTCCTCGTTTCCTTACGCAAATTTTCGTTCAATATGTATTTCATTACTTGAATCTAAGTTGGCCTTATTTATCTCCTTATACACATCTCCCACCTCATTCTTAGGTTTCCATACCTTTACTGTCCCTTTCTTGATTGGCTTCCAAGGGTAAGTCACCCTAATTTCATTGTATACCAATGTGCTACTCTCCCCATTTCTCATAATTTTCACCACCTCAGGTAGCTTCTTCTCCAGTCCAACCTCCAAACAAACTCTAGCAAACCTATCCTCCTCACTACAACAGTATTCTCATCTAAACTCATAGGTCTGTCAATAACACTGGCTATATGGTTCAATCCCACAGCTGACCAATACTCCAATGTTACTTTATACAGAATAGCCCTTACTGGTAGAGAAACCAGTTTGTTTCTATCAAGAGAAGCCCCTAGTCTCCATCTCTTAACAATCATAGGTATACCATACACATGTCAAGGGCCTAAATTGGTCACCTTTTGTGCCATTTCCTCATAACTAAATTTGAATACATAGAACTTATCTTTACTAATTAAAGTAACCGCCAAACTAAATCTTTTTCACGTTTTGTTGGCCCGCCCATCCTTGGACCACAGGGAAAGTTGACCTTTTATACACAAAGAAACCGACAATAGCTGTCTGCGACTTCTTTACTCCCAGCTGAAGTACATCAATTGGTGGTAGAATAGGTCCAAAACCAACATGTTCTATATATTGTAGCTTCCTAAGTGAATGGTCACCTATGACTTTGCACCAAGTCTGCTTTGAGCAATTTTCTATTGTTGTTTAAGGTGAATTGGTCAACTTCTTGGCTCTTGGTATTGGAGGGAAATCTATCTTCTCAAGGTTGCTAGCTCACAGCTCAAGGGAGGGGTGAGGATTGGGTATTAGTAGAGTCGTTGAAGATGTTAGATGGTTAATATCTGATAGTTTCAAGCGTGTTGGTTAAGGATCCAACGATGAATCCATGGAGAGTGGTGTCTAGGTTGTGGGAGGAGTGGTCATTTAGTTACCTTTAACGGTAACTTCCTGGCTACAATATCAAGCGGGATATAAGATGTTATGGCAGCTTCCTTTTTTGGTAAAGGGTCATAGAAGTATGTTAGGAAGGGTTTTTAGAGAGATGTTAGAGCATCTCTCATCAACTTTTAGATCTGAAATTGATGCACAATTGTAAGATCGTAGTTTACTTACACATCATTTTTTTTTGTGGTTAAACAATCATAATCTTTTTTTCAACTTTTTCAGTCCTCTTCTCTTGTAATTTTGGAAGAAAGTCCTCTTCTCTAGCATTAGGTTATCGACTATATCAACCATTACCCATAAAATTACAAGGTTCAAAACTAGTAAGTAATCTAAGCCTTTACCAAGGGTTCTTTTACTTAAAGAGCAGATGAAACCCGGTCACATAAAATTATATTGAGAAAACAAATTGAATTTCAGTTTTAATTTTAATTTGGGGATTAAAGATTTTCTATATTTCATAAGAATTATGGATAAAAATGAAAAATGAGGATTGGTTGATTGAGATAAAAAAGATGGGTATTTTAAGTAAGGGTTATTATTGTTCTTTGACAGCTTTTTAAAAAAATTTATATTATTTATCGAGTGTGTTTTATCGTCTCATTATCAACTTTAAGAAGATTTGTTTTCCAAAAAAAAAAAAGTTGAAGAAAATTTGAGATAATACTTTTTAAATTTGATTTAATGAAAATGGAAGTTAAGGGATTAAAAGTTACATGCAATATTTCGTAGAAGCCTTTATCTTCTCTACTAAGTCTTAAACAAGCCAACAAACACCGTCTTAACCATTCGCTATATCTTCTTTCATGGCTTCCTCAGCTTCTTGTAGCTTAAATTCGTCTATAAATGCCCAAACCAACTTCCCTTTCTTGAACCAATCCATGATTTCTTCTTCTTCTTTCACTATTCTTCTTTCAGGTGATGATAGTACCATAGATGTGAATAGCTTTAACTGGGGAATTTCTGATCCCCAATCTCATGAATCAGTTGGTTTTGAAGTCTCTAGATTTAGGTCATTCATTCCCTCCTCCACTGCAAGTCTCTCCTCCGCCTGTTTCTCCTTCTTATTTAGCTAATCCAACTGGTTTAACCCCAACAGAGCTCTTGGACTCACCTGTGCCTTTCTCTACATCTAGTGTAAGTTCAACAAGTTCTTAAGTACTGAACGAAGTCACATGGACATGTGTTCTAATTGGTGTTCAACAGAATTTGATTTTTGTTATCAATTGGTTTGCTTGTTACGTTCTTTCAGGTTCTTCCATCTCCAACTGCAGGAGCTTTTGCTGGTCAAAACGTGAAGTGGAGTGGTAGCTCTAATGACAATCAATGAGGAATGGTTCGAGAAGAGAAAAATTACTCTGATTTCCCTTTCCAACCCCGTGGAAGAACCTCCACAAATTCTTCACTATCATCCCAGTCTTCTTCAACAACCGTTTCAGTGGTACATTTCCTATCACTTGATATATCTTTATCTGTTGTTTCTGCTGAATGTTGACTCTTAATCTTAGCGTTGTCAAGAATTCTTCAGACAGTTTCATGTCTTCTTGGGGACAAAAACAAATGTTTGTACAATTTTATCTAACGCCTATTTTGAGTAGGTATAAGATATATAGTATGTGTTAGTTTTAACAGTATCATATGATTATTTTCGTGAATTTTTAAAAGTACTTACGAAGTTTCTTGATAAGTGTTATAGAAAAATCGATTGTTAATCATCAACCAAACGGCTTTGTCCAACTTTATCTTGTCCTCCTCCTTTAAAGAATGAGTGGCTGAATGGAGTCAACTTGATTTTCTCGGTGGCATTCAGTTTCTACATTAGGCCTGTAAGTGTCCTCTAGAAATATGCATATGCTTCTCCTTCCCTAAAGATTGAAACTCAGACCCATTTTCTTGATTGTCTCGATGAGTAATTGTAATAGCCTTCTCTTACTAGTAATTGTTGTTCTCGAGGTCGTCCTATTGGTAGGACGCCATAGTTGTAGTGCAAACAAGAACTGCAATTCTTCTTATCTATATCGGTGAGAACAGCCGGCCAAAGTAGAATTTTTAGTTAGATTTAGAATTAGTCTAAATAAGAAGGGGCCCCTACAATACTATTACAATTTATTACAATAATTATTAAAAATAAAAATAAAACTGTATATTTCTGTATCTCCTTAATCCCTACATTTTAGTGAGGTTTTTAGTAAAATGTTGTTATTGTTATTATTGCACAATAATTATAAAAGTGCGATTACAAGAACAAAAAATTTAATATTTTTACAAGATAAATTTATTAATTATCTTAAAATAAAAGTTACGAGTGATAGGTGAATTAAACTTTTTTAAATAAACTTTTACAGTTTCAATATTAAAATTATTAAATATAATTACTAATTCTTGACAAAAAATAAATAATATATTTATTTTCAAAAATAAATAATATATTTAATATTTATCCATTTCAATTTCAATTATTAAAGTATAAGATACTTTAAATGTCTAATTTTTATTTTAATATTCCGTCATAATAAATAGGGAGAACTTTCCTAGAAATCACTGGATTCACCTATTAAATGTACTTGACTAGGAACCTAATTTCCACATGTGACTTCAACTTACACCTATAAAGTAGCTGCAACTTGATCATGCCATTCATGCCTAAAGAGTTGTTCACTTGAAGTCTACTTGAAGATCCTAATATTTTTCAGTTTTTATCTAAGGTTGGTGGCATTGAGATATGTGTTTTGAAGAACAGCTTTTTGAAATTAGTTTTTCACGAACATAATAACATTGTGCAAGAAATAAATCTTAGAAAGTAAAAGTGAATAAATATCGAGAAAAAAGGTTTAATAGACAAGTAAAAGAAAAAAAAGAAATGGTAGAATTCATTAGTATTGAACAATTTCTTAACACGAGAAAAAGAGATTTAAAGGATGCTTGGCATGAAAGATGTTAGTATATATCAATTAAAAGTTTTTAGATTAATTATTTTTAATATTTTTAAGTGTTTTTAGTACATGTCAAAATTAACTGAAATTGAATAAGAATTTCATATAGTCTATATAAGGTTATAATGAATTTATAATTTCATTAAACTAATAGATTTATTTATTGTGTAATTGTTTGACTGTTGATATATTTTCATCAATGTAGAGTGTATTTTTTAAGCGTCAAAAAATATTATTGATTAATATGGTGTTGTATGCAAATGCGTCTCATAGTATTAGAACTATGTTTTCGAGTAAGTATAGCATTCCTTTGGTGTGATTTATGGTTGAAGTTTCCAACTTTAAATGCGTCATAACACGGGAAAGAAGGGGAGTAGGAGGTAAACCAGAAGTTAATTGCTAACTCAATTTAGAGACTTTTGAACATGGGCTGGGCACATTATACGGTCCCAGTCTCAGTAACCAATGTTTGACTTTATCAAATTAACCAGAGCTTTGCTTCTCGTAAACGATCTATTCAGCTCGAATGAGAAAGTAGATAGTTTAAAGGCATCTTCTTATAATTAGATCTTCTTCGCAAAAAATTAAAAAAAAGAAAGAAAAAAAAGAGTCCGCTTAATTCGCAGGTTGCCTTGCGTATAAATGGATGTTGGTATTTGTGATTGAACGAAAACAGCGTCACCGTCCAAAACAGCCGATTGCTATTAAACTTGAAGGCAGCATTTGGCCTACTCAAGTCCTCAACTAATTGAATATAATTCCATCAATTCTGTTAGAGCACGATCAATTCTTTCAAAAATATCTCCCTAAATGCCAATGCTTTTTTCTTGATGGCTGTTTTAATATTATGGAACAATTATAGATAAATTTAAAAGAATTGAGAAGAAATAATGTGTGATTTAGTCTTTTAAAATAATTTTAGATTTGTTTAAACAAATTTGTTTTGCTTCCTTGGAAACATAAAGTTATTATCAAAGCTACTTTTAAAAAAAGTTGTTATATACTTTTCTAAAACCAAACCTACTTTTACAAAGTTACTCACACCGTGTTATCAAAGCTACTTTAAAAAAGTTACTTTTCTAAAAGCAAACTTAACAAAAGTAGCCGACACTTCATCTCAAAAGACCACAGGGTCAAGAAAATAACATGTCATCGACTTGTCTGTTTTATGAGACGACTTTGGATCATTCTTCTACACAGGTGACTTTGACTAATTCCAACCAAACTAAAAATTCTACTTTGGCCGGCTCTTCTCCAGATATAGATAAGCAAATGTATGCTTCTCCTTCTCCAAAGCTTGCAATTCATTCAAATTAGCCTCATTTTCTTAGACTCTGCCAATGATGAATTGTAATAGATATCTCCTACTAATAGCACTAGCTTTTCTTGAGGTCTTCCTACTGTTAGGACACCATAGTTGTACTACGAACAAGAACGACTGCAATTCTTTTTGTGGAAATATATCTATTAGATTGCCGTTTCGTTTGAAAACAGATCCTGAAGATTGCGGTTACAAATCCTTTGAACTTGATTGTGAAGACAACCACAAAACGGTGTTGTACCTGCCTTTTTCTGCAAAATATTACGTACGTGAAATCAATTACACAGGTTTTAGCATTCAATTTGTGGACACCGGTGTCCAAAAGGATAACTGCTCATCACTTCCACGTCATTCTCTAACATGGAATCTATTACGCTCTTCAAATATGTCTGAATTGTATCCACGTGAATATGATTTCTTGATTTTCGTGCGATGTGTGAATCCAGTGGCACAGAATGTTAGATATAATAGTGATCTATTGAATGAATATGGATATTCTTGGAAGTCCATGTTTAAGTATATAGACACTTCATCTTGCAATTATTCTGCTTCTCACTCCTTAAAAAATGAATATTCTTATGTAGTCGTCGGTTACTATAGTATTAGAGTATCAGATTTGGAGGATTTGTGCCGTGTAGAAAGGACGACGTTTTGGGCAGTTTCAAATAACAAGAGTTTGCAAAGTATTAGAAACAACCTAACTTATAAAGACATTCATGCTTCTCTGTTATTTGGCTTCCACTTCTCTTTTTATGAATTTTGCTGCAATAATTACGACATTTATAATCCTTGCAACTTTGAAGGAGATCGCCAACTATGTGAAGTTCCTACTCTAGGTATGTTAATCCACTTATCCGCTTTCACTCTTTTCTTTATTTTATCCCACATGCTTATCATTAGTTTAAATTATAGCTATTACTATTCTCGTGAATTCTTTTTGAAACTTTAAAATTTCGGATATAACAAAATTATTTAAATTTGTGCTTACAATTCAACTTGAAGTTAGTTCTCTACATCCAATATTATCATTAGATCCTAAAGCAAAATGTTAGAAATTGAAAACATATTAGATGAAGGAGGAAGGATGTTAATATTATTATAAAAAATCAAAATTTAACAGAAAATAAAAGAAGAAAAAGTTTAATTTTATTATTCCTACTTATATTACAAAAGATTCGTATGTACATGATGTTGAATTATTACTTCTATTATTTGTATAATTTTCATTAAAGCCAAAAACAAAATCTTAAAATAATAAACTTGTATATGTTTATTTAAGAGAGAACTAAAATGGGAGAATCCTTTGAAATTAATTATTTGAATTGTCAAAAATTCATATGAAAATTACGTATTAATTCCTAAAACGCTAATTACAAAAATATATATTTTAGTTATTATAAGAAAGAGGGAAATATTATAAAAGTTAATTAGAAGTTAAAAACATATTAAAAAAAAGGAAGTTGGTATACTTTTTCATGTCATATTCGCAAGATAGAATGGAAGAAATCTTTGAAATTGGTTGAAAAAAGTCATTATTCACAAGATAGAATGGAAGAAATCTTTGAAAATGTGTACATTATCTCACATGCTTATCATTAGGTATTAATTAGTTAAAATCTAAGCATAAAACATATATTATGGTTATCATAAGAAAAAGTAATATTATAATATAAGGAATATTATTTTAAGGAGGTTAATATTATAAAATATTGTTAGAATTCAAAAACGAAGAATATGGAGAAGTATAATTCTATCCCTGTTAATGTTAATATATTTTAATGTTTAAACGTTATTTCTACGCCTCTGTTTATGCAAACTAATAGATGTATTTCGTTTCATTTTAATTTTATAAATATTAAATGTTTTGAATATGATATTTTTCATGTACAGGTCTTAAAGGATTCTTGGGCTTCATCCTTCATACTGTAGATAAGGTTGTCACTTTTTTAGCGAGTGGCCTCTCGCACCTTCATATATTTGGTGAGACGTTTAATGGGCACTTCTCCTATATATTCTTTTAATTTTCTTGCCTCAATTTTCACTTATACTTGATAGGTAACTATACTGATATTTGTTCCATTAATAATGTATACATTTTCGTAATTCTTTTAAAATTATAAAATATTATTTTTAATTT
>JANIHY010126565.1:0-13547 GCA_027479065.1 Erythroxylum brevipes
GTTGGGTGAACCATCGATGATGGTTTCTCGCTGAGTTCGCAAACTCACCCAACATTGCATTATATTTTTCAGGTCAGCGACAGTAGATTTTATAGCTCCAGATCGATAGTGTCTTCTCTGCCTTGTGGATCATCGGCAAGAGAGGCTATGGCACAGAGGTGGGTCAGCTGGGTTGTTTTTGGGTTCTTTTTGGGATGATCTACTTAGGATTGTTAGTTTAAATTATATATTGTGTGGAAGATGCTTTGGACAAGATCATGTATTTTTGGATTAAAGAAATGAAAAAGAAAATTTGGTTTCAATTTTTAGTGATTAATTATATTTGGATGCCATGTGGATTGTAGTTAGTTGCTTGGTAATGCATTTTTATCGTGGGTTACATGTCGGAGCAACCTGCGGGCGTTCCGATGTGTATCCTACGGTAAGGGGGCGCTACATATATAGCTTAAAATAAACATCTCGTCAATGGTATTAAAATTTCATAAAGTCATCACTTCATTTGGTTTTGAAGAAAACCTCATGGATCATTGTATATAATAAAATGTTAGTGGGAGCAAGATTTGTTATCTTGTGCTATATGTGGATGATATTTTACTTGCAATCAATGATAAGGGTACTATATGAGGTTAAACAATTTCTCTCAAAGAATTTTTATATGAAAGATATGAGTGAGGCATATTATGTTATTGGCATTAAGATCCAAAAAGAAATAACTCAAGGCATTTTGGGATTGTCTCAAGAGACCTATATCAATAAAATTTTAGAAAGATTTTAGATGAAAGATTGTCCATCGAGTGCATCATTCATAGTGAAGGGTTCTCTTACGATTCAACAAGATCACGAAGTCGATTAATCCAATTTAAAAAAATCCTATTCCATTGGGTGGAAATGAACGAAGAAATCGTAAATCATCCCATATCTAGTTTGAACCTTTGGCTGGATTCAATTTGAGTCAATGCCTGAAAAATGGGTTCGAACGGGAACATATGAAGAACATTCCATATGCTTCAACTGTTGGAAGCTTAACATATGCTCAAGTCTATACAAGACCAGACATTGCATTTGTAGTTGGAATATTAGGAAGTTATCAAAGTAATCTAGGTATTGATCACTAAAAGGCTACAAAGAAAATGATGAGATAACTTCAAGGAACAAAGGATTACATGTTTATATATAGAAAGATTAAGAATCTAGAAGTAGTTGGGTACTCCAATTCAGACTTTGTTGGCTGCATTGATTCAAGAAAATCAACCTCAGGTTATATTTTCATGTTAGCTGCTGGAGCTATATCTTAGAGAAGTGTCAAGCAGACTTTGACTACTACTTTTACTATGGAAGCTGAGTTCGTATCATGTTTTAAGACAACCTCGCATGGTGTATGGTTGAAGAGTTTTATATATGGGCTTAAAGTTGTGGACTCTATTTCTAAGCAGTTAAAGTTATACTGTGACAACTTAACTACAATTTTATGGCTAAAAACAATAAAAGTGGAAGTCGAAGTAAGCAATATCGATATTAATTATTTAGCCATAAGAGAACATGTTAAGGAAAAGAAAGTGATCATTGAGCACATTAGCATTGAGTTGATGATTGTGAATGTTTTGACTAAAGGATGCCACCTAAGCAGTTTAAGGGTCATGTAGTACAAAAGGGACTAGGTTCTGTAAAATAATGATATTGAATGTACATTATTTTCAATAAAACTCTTATTCAATGTGATGTTTCTCATATGGTTTGTACCTATAGATATTCATTTTGTTATATTGAGAATCTTCATTAAATTTGGACCTAGAATAAACATATGGTTTATTCATTAAGTTAAAGGAATGTGTGTAGAGACATAATATAATTTAATACATAGATTACTCGTTATAAGAGGACTTGACGCCATGATTTATACATTTTGTTTCTACATAAAGTCAATGTTGAATTATATGGACCAAGTAGAAGAATGTTGGAATATTCTTGTGATCTATATGATTCACAACCATCACAACGTTTCTGAAATGTTGTGATGGTTTGTTGCTATTTGTTGTCTCTGTAATGGGCAGAGTAATATATGGATAGTTATGGGTTAGTTTTTGGGTCTCTAACCTTCGGATTTCATTTTTAAGAAAATTTTACACCATTAACTTGAGAGTTTGGAAGGTTAGAAGATTCAGAAACTTTTCATTTTAGGAGTGGGATTTAATCAGTGGATAAAGCGTTTGTCAGATAGTAATGGCTAGAGGTATGGTTATTTTGATTATGCTTCTGCCTATGTTTGGATATGTATATATACGTATACATGTTGTTGATATATAAGTAAGGATGTTGTATGTGATACATGAATTGTATATAAATTGATTTAAGCTAATATGTTGCAAATCATGTTATGTGCGTGCATGACTCCAAGTCTGAATTTCTTGCATGCGTGACTCCAAGTCTAGACTCCTTGTGTGTGTGACTTTGTCCTTGAATTATTTTGGGTTGGTTGCAGGTGTGAAAAGTAGGGATATGGTCTGATTGTTTTGGTGATAAAACAAAGTGCATGAAAGCACTAATGTGGTGATGTATATGTTGGTAGAATTCCATCTTGGGCTGAAAAGTTTGTTGATTGATGTCTTTGTGGCTACAACATCTTAGAGTGCTCATGACTGGAAGTTGATTTTTTTTTTATTGTATGACTCATGATTGGGTTGTTTTGCATATTGTGTGTGTTTTTTTCTAAGGGTAATTGTGGTGTGGGTTTTGTTGGATTTTGTGTGAAGGTTTGCCTACGTGGTCTATCCTACTTGATGTTTTCCTATGCAGCTGTGAGTTAATATTGCTATTTATATGAGTCAACCCATAATGTGTAGTGAAAACTTTCAAATTTATTTCAATAGAGCTTATCCTATCGGGAAGTTGTTTTCTTTCCTTTCTCAAGTTTTGTCATTTGTGTTGAATTTTGTTTAATCTTGAGTTATTCATTTATTGTCTTTCGTTAAAAAGTTATTGAGAAAGCCCTCTATTGAGCTTAGTACAAGGTAGTCATACTATTGGGTGTGAATTATTTTCATAGCTAGTGAGGACGAGGGATAATGTCAAGGGTTAAGTAGTGTCAGCTTAATAAAGCCTTGTATAAAACTATTGTCATTAGTAAAAGAATTAAGCTAGGTGAGAGACCTACAGATATAGACAAGGTGTGCCGAATTGCGTTATCAAATTTTAGTGTTGATTTATATTTGTGCATTTAATTTTTTTTGGTTTTTGATTGTGCCAGAAACGACTGCAATAAATCGAAGATTTTGCAAAACTACTACACCCCTTCAAAATTTTAGTAAAAAGTCTAAAACTTTTTGTTCTTTAGTATTTCTCCCTTAATTGATGGTTGCTAAATTTGAAAAATATTGTTTTTGAATTATCTTAGCATGTTTATTGTTTGAAGATGTTTAAGAAAGGACTTAAACAAATATTTTAGTAAAATCTCAAGAGAGTGTTATGCTAAAATATACAACAATCAACTAAATTGAGGATCTTAGTTGACTAAATTTACCATGAATTGATTTTCAAAAATATGATAAACTTTTTATTTTTGATAGTTTCTAAAAAAAATGTTTTAAGAACATAAAGAAAAGGAGAAAGGGTGATAAAAATAATTAGGAGCAAGATTTTCAAAGGCATTTGTAATGTTTTGGTGGTTCTTCTTGGTTTTAATACATTTTGGAAAGTGTCTACACTATTATTTTTACTTCAAAGAAGATTTAAAGTTATATTTGAAGAAAATGGTAGTATATGTCAACTAAGACCTTTTAGATTAATTATTTTGTTAAATATGATTTAATTATATGCATGAATTTACATGATTAAATTATTTATGGTTGAGTGTTAAAGAGATATCAATTGTGATCTAAGCATTGTGTGTATGTAATTATTTTTTATATTTATTTTGTGGACATGCATTGCATTTGATATATGTGATATATATGGTTATTAATTAAGACCTATCCTCTAATGTTAGAATGTGTAAGATAATATTTGATTAGACACAAACCATTAGGTGCTAAAAGAGGACATATATTATTCGATTGACTAAGTGCTACTACCCATAATCAAAATGAGATAGTACTATCTAATAAGACCAAGCATATAATGTAGTGCATACTCTAAACAAGTATAGGGTAATGTTGATAAGTGAATATAATGATGATTATATTATGAATTTTTTAGAAACAAGCATCATAATTTCTTTGATAAGTACTATTAATTAATAGTCTCATACATGCACAATTGAAGATTTTTTCAGGTAAAATAAAATAGATGTTGTTTTCTATTTGTTTATTATAACTATTATCTAATTAGTAAACATCACTCAACTTTTATGTATTTTTGAACTGAGGATCCTATAAAGAAGGAGCTTTGAAACAAAGAATGACGTGAATTAGAAGTCACTTTAAATGGATCTTATTATGGATAGTTAGAGTAATGCTTTTATTTTAGTATATTTTGAATGTTTATTAAATTATTTTATTCATCTTGGCAATATATATGAGACAATTAAATTATTATGATTATGAAAGTTATTAGATTATGAGATTATACGTACCTACAAATTTTGATATTGATATGTTAGCATGTATTTAAACTTAGCTCAACAGTGCCTAAGGATTTGGCTCTCACATTAGGTGGTAGTCTCTCACAATCTTAATAGGTGGGTTCAAAGTGAGTTTGGCAGAAAGGCTCAAGCTTGTTTAACCCAAAGTTATTAAGCTCAACCCGAGTTAATTGGATTTTAGGTTGAAATCAATTTTTTAATTAAAAATTAGGTTACGAGCTATACTCAGGTTTAGGCTTTCATAGTTCGATCTTACTAGAAATTTGAACATTAACTATACATGAAATAATATTTTATTTATATAACAAAACGGCATCATTTCATAATTAAATATCCTTTCTTATAACGTTGCTCTTTACATCTCTCACCTCTCATTTATGTCTCTTTGAAAAATTTTTCCCTTAGCCACTATGAAACCTCAATCCTTTTTATCACTTCAACTTGAGAAGGTAGTAACAGTAACACCCCACTTTAACTTCCACTTTAGCTATCTTTGTCTTCTTCTTCCTTTTAGTTATTTTTAATCACTGTACGATGTTTACTTCTCTACTTTAATTGTTTGCAATCTATTTATTGTTTATCTTTTCTCATATTTTTTTTCCTTTAACACTGTCTCTGATGTGATGGAATTGATTCATATTCTTTTCTAGGTCTTTATAAAGCTTATATATTTCTATTCCTTAATCATCAATTTTATCATTTTTTTTCAAAGCTCTATAAAGTTGGTCTTAATTAGAAGTACTATTATTTGACTTCGTGAATTAAGCCTTTTCTAAAAATGACCTGTCCATCATTTGATATTTTTGCATTATTCTATATTTAAAGTATATTTAGGATCTATAAACTATGTTTATCAGTTGAATAAAATTTGTTGTTGACTTTTTTTTAGAAAATTGTAATAAAATATTTAGTATTCTAGTCTGAGTTAAGCATCTAGTTTATCCTTTCAATATTTGCAAATTTTGTAAATGCCTTTAGAAAGATGATATCAACAAAACCTTTGCTTGTATCTGCCTGTGGGGTAAAAACATTTTTAGTTTTTAGGCTTTGTTTAGTTTGATCTAGCTTCAAGCTTGCACAACCTCGATTATATCGAGTTTGAGCTGTAAACATAAGCCCCATCAAGTTTTAGATTTCCTAAACCTCGATTAGGATCAAACTCAGGCTAAAAATTTTGGTCTTGATTGAGCCTTAGGCTGAGTTGATATTAAAATTTTTAGGTCAAGCTTGGGCCATGTATGACCTATTGCTAAACCTAGTCGTAGCTTGATATCTGACATATTTTATAATGTCACAATTCTAAATTCGGGATTAGGGACATAATCTTAAGAATCAATGAGATGAGAAGGGTAAAGATTTATTTGTTATTTTTATTTAACAATATAAATTTTTTTATTTTTCTTGAACTTCATACAGTAAATGTTATTTCATATGTCAAACAGTTTTAGATACGTCGAGGAGGTTTTGAAATGAATGGCTAAAGGTTTTATAAGCCATTTTTGAAGCTTTGTTAAGAACAATTGTAATGATGGATTATTCAAGTTTATGAGATTGGTGGGTATAGGCTAACAAATGGTTTACTACAAGAAAAATTAGTATTCACAATGAAAAGTACCGACGAAAAATAAAGTTTTTTCATTTGCAAATCAATTCGGTGAAGAAAATTACCGACGAAAAGAGTTGTCGGAGAAGCAGCCATAGTTAAAATGTAACGATGGATATTCCAACTCCATCGTTAAATTTGCGATGAAACGTTTCAAATCCATCGTAAAATTTAAAGACAGAATTTTGGAATTTCGTCACTAAAGGTAGCGACGGACTACTATAATTTCATCGGTAAGTTTAGCAATGGGAAAAGTTTCATAAAGTTGTCAAAATAATTAGCAGCTAAAGGTTGTTTATTCATTGGTAAATTTACTGATAGAACATCTTATTTTGTTAGTAAATTTAGCTACTAAAATTCCTAATAGAAATGGTCATTATGTCAATAAATATACCTATGATGCTTTATCATTTCCTTCCCGAATTTTCTATTAATAATCTTTTGATTTTTTCTACATTTAATTTCTCTAAAAAGTAAATTTATTGATAATATAAAGTAAAAATTATCCTCATTGATAATAAAAAATTATTATCTACAATAATAAGTATCTTGAAAATAATTGTAAATTAAGAATTCAAACAAAATGATTTAAGAGTAGGAAAACATCTTCATTCACTTATCCATCTAAGCTATGTTGTAGGTGAAGGTGAATGCTTTGACTACTGTAATGAGGTGAATGCTCTGACTACTACAATGAGGTATTGCTCCTCCCTTTCAATTCATCCACCTCATTACAGAATTGGTCTATGTAGTCCATCAACCTCTCTACTGTGCTCTCAAGTTGAACGGCTCTTTGATCATTAGATGCGAACCACCTACTAGATGTAGTTATACTGGAAGTATAGGATTGCAAATAGCATGTGTTTGCAAATGAATCTAAGTCGAAGATCCTTCCATGACAATCCCTACCACCCACTACATCAAGATATGTCTGACTCTCATTAATAGTTTCAGAGTGTTGAGATTGTCGTTGAATGCTTTCTTATATTTGGTTCTATCTTTATAATTTTTATGTTAATAAATGATAATTTTAAGAATTAATATTGAAAAATAAAATTTACATATATTAAGTTCTCTATATCGGGTGTTGACGAAGGACACTCTATCATGCTTCTTAGTGTAGATATGTAAAAAGAGTTGACACACTGTAAGCTTTTTACCCATAGACTTTTCCTACATCAAAATAAAGTGTTACATGTGAATTATAATTTACAAAAGTTTCAGTAGAGTTTCCTCTACTTTTATGATATTTACCTCCTGTTAAACAAAAAAATTTAATTAACAATGTAGCCGTTAATGGCACCAAATATTTATAGCATTATCATTCTAGATAATGCACATATATTGTCATTCTAAATTTCATACATCAAATTACATTAAAATCAAATTTCATACATCAAAATAAAAAATTCAGAATATAAGTATAAAGTTTAAATACTTACGAGTTTCTCTGCATGCTCCTGTGGGTTATAGATCTTCCAGTGTGTACAGATCGGTTCTTTCCCACCTGTCCTCCACGTTTGTTTGCATAATTGCACTCTAAAATGGACATTGGCTCGAGTGATGTCCAATACTGTTGCCAATGACTTTATATTTCTTCAAATATATAAGGAAGTCATATACCATTCTTGCGTATCGAACTAAGAAAGTCTCTATAATGTGTATGAGCTTGTCTCTCCCATACTTTATAAATTACAAAATCAAATTTTGGATCCCAAAACAAGTCTTTCTAAAAAAATACTATAAGTACTTATAAACTACATTATTTATCTAATTAATGTATAAAATTAGATAAAATAAAAAATTTAAAGGAATATATTTTTTGTCCCTTAAACATTTTCGTATGAAATATCCAATACATAGTTCATTTGGCCACAATACATTAAGCTATGCTATTTTTCAAGTTAAGAAGAGATTAAACATACAAAATGAAGCACATCTAAAGGAAAATAAAAACTTGGACAGCTTGCATGAAATCTCTAGTAATGTCCAAAATCAACATATACTTGATCATTCTTCATTTTATTGCAAATCGATCATTGTGAATCAATCATTATGTTCAATTTAAAACCTCAATGAAAGTAATCCAAGTTATTAATAAGTTAAATTTACAAGTTTCACTTTAATCAACTATAAGACATAGAAATGAACATCCAACTTGATTATTAAAAGCATAACTGCAATTCACAACATAGGATTAATAATCCTATTTTAACTATGTTAAATGTAACACTTATAATCATGTCTAAAAGAAATAAAGCACCAAACTATATAAGATTCACAAATGAACAAGCATGTTTCAAATTTTAGTTTAGTCATCTCTTATTTCATTTTATTTCTTAAGCCTTATAACGTAGCTCTAGATATATCAATTTCATTTCAAATCTTATAGCACCACTTTTCCATTTCAAAGCCCTAATATTCATTCTACTTATTTTATTTTATCTTATCTTATTTTTAAGCTATGAAATTCATTAAATATTTTATTTTTAAGCCTCGAGATCCACCTTTAAGAATTTCATTTTTATTTCAAGTCCTATGATACAACTTCAAACATTTTCTCCATTTTAAAGCCCTAATATTCATTTTAAGGATTTCATTTTGTTTTAGTTTAGTTTTAAGCCATAAGAACTACCTATAGGCATATCATTTTCCATATGAAGTCTTATGAAACTACTCTAGGCATTTTCTATAGATTCTAATAGCTAATATTAAGTCTAGGCATTTCATTTTTATTTTATTTTATTTTTAAGCCCTAAGATGTAACTTTGGCATTTCAATTTAATTTTAAGACCTAATATCTATTATAGGTATTGCATTTTTATTTTCATTCCCTAGTCCCTAGGTAAGATTATAATTAATGTACAGTATAAACTAATTCTAAAGGTGCAAAACACATGCCAAATTCGTATTTATCCCCACTAATGCCATGCCTACGAATGATTTGTCTCATTTAATTGCTTTTAGTTTTAAAACTAATCAACTTATACTTAATTCACCATCATCATTACGACTTTTTTCCCTAATATATGTTTTGACCTTTTGTTATTATTAACAATTAAGATTTGGGAAACCATATACTAGTTTAATTATGTATTTTTAGTAAACTAACAATTTTAAGTGTTACTACACTAATTTTTGTTATAAAAGTATAACCATTGCATTTGAATGCTATCCACTCTGTATCTGAATCCATTTAACTTACCATATTAAAAAAAACCAAAATATCCCTTTAAGCCTTTCATTGAACATTTTATAGGCATAACAAATTTGTCCCTAACTATTAATAAAAACACCAATACCTGACATTCTTCACCAACAAGAATACATTTAAATGCACAATGAATCACTAATAGCTGAAATAAATGTAGACAACAAAAAGAACATCAACTAAAACCAATCCAAACAAAAGCTTCCCTAACAACAACAAGCAGAAAATAAAAAACCAAATGGAAAGGAGGAATAACTAACCATGATGGATGACTAACTGGAGACAAAGATGATGATGATGGTGCATAACATACATCAAAAGGAGAAGGATTAATAACATTAAATATAACACTAAAATTGTAGTCACTTGGAAGTTATAATTTGAAAGTGTTATCATTGATCTTCTTAATGGCTTAAAATAGGCCATCCCCTCTAGTTGCAACTTGGAACATCTCTGTAGTAGGAATCATTCCTTCTTTATATAAACCTAAACCTAATTACGAGGTCCAAAGATAATTTGTCTTCCACTTTATTTGACTTTGGCTAAGTTGTTTTCCACTTTATTTAACTTTGGTTATATAATGTTATTTCTTCTTTTTAATATGTTTCTTTACAAATTCATCAAATTGTCTTACTATCTTAACGTTCTTTACTCCATCTAAACTAGTTATTTCATCAGTAGGTAAAGGTAATAAATCCAAAGAATTAGTATATAAAAACTATAAATAACTCCGAATGGCGACTGATCAGTAGATGAATGCAAACGTCTTTTATATATAAACAAAATTGGTATACTATCTTCCTAATTCTTTATATTCCTTTGAATGGTTTCACTTAGAAATGTAGTTAATGTCCTATTTACTAGTAGTAGAAAATAGAAAATACTTTCCTAATTTACCCCATAAAATTTCCAAAAGTAACCAAGGAACTTGATATCCTAGTTTCTCACTATACACCTGAGAAACTAATGTAATCATAGTACTACGCTTAGTCACATAATCAATTTTATCACGAGGAATAAAATGCTTCGTCTTAAAGAACTTATCAATTATAAAAATATAGAATCCTTACTCTTTTTAGACCTAAGTAAACTTATCATAAATTCAATAGAAATATAAACCTAAAGTTTGTTAGGTATTGGTAAAAGTGTATATAACCCATATGCTAGAAACCTAGATTTAGCCTTCCAAGAAGTGATGCACTTACCACACATTTGCTCTACGTGTCTCATTTTATGCAAATAAAATTGCTCATTTACCAAATCTAAAGTCTTTTTAATACCAGAGTGCCCCATCAAACTCCACTATATGCCTTACATACAAATATTTCCTGCATATAACACATAGGCACATGTAATTTATTTTTAAAAAATAAATAACCATAATCCCAATAAAACATCTTAAAAGGCCCCTTTTATGCATTCAAGTCTAAATAACCTCACATTTAAAGAAGTGAGAAGAACTCACCTTCGAGACAACGCATCAACCACTAAAATTATCCTTACCTTATTTATAATTAATGACATATGAGAATGTTTCAATGAATTCCATCCATCTGACATGGTAGTTGTTCAACTGGCGTTATTCTCTGAGGTGATTAATTGACTTAGGATTAATATGTATCACAAATTCCATAGGATATAACTAGTCAAGCTTTAAAGATCCATTGCTTATGTGTAGTGGACTAGTTATAACAACTAAGAGTAAGAAAGTTTTAAAAGGTTCTAAATTTCATTTAGAATATCAATGTAGAAAAAAGCCTAGTTCAAGTTAGTATGGTTTGAATACAACCTCCTACAAGCATCCTTTATTCTTTGGTTATCTATAAAAAAAAGGCTTAAAACCATAGAAAGGCTAAGAGGAAATATTACAAAATCAAATCTCTAGAGCAAGTTCTACAACTAAGAGATAGAGAATGTCACTCACTTTTTTTTTCGAATGAATTCATAGATAATCTCTAATCCCAAGTCTAAAGATGATTTAATCTATATTGTCACCATAACAAGTGGGAGGAAATTATAGAATAGATGAGAAAAACCTCATCATTTGAGCTTTGCTGGCTATACAATAGAGTAGTTTTTACTTGTTTGATATATGCAATATAGTAAAAAAGAAATGCAAGACTTTTAAAGATATACCAAACAAAACATTCAGGTTTTTACTTTAAGCACTATAAGATGGATAAGATTACCCTTATATTCATGCTTGTATTGATATAAAAAAAACAAACAAACAGATGAACTTACCTCAAGGTCATTAACTATAACTTAAACTTGATAGCAGTTTCAATTTTCTTAACAAAGGAGATTAAGCTCATGACTTGAACAAAGTTGTGCTAGTAACTTAACCTAATTATTCTTTCAACAAAAGCTTAACCTAATTACTGGTTTGATTATATTTAGAAGGTTATCACTCAATACCATTCTCAATTGGAGTCTTTCGACGTCAAAGCAATCTGAGCACTAATTCCCTCCATGCTGCTTTATGGAGGTTGCCAGTTGAATTTATCTCACAACCTTAATGGTGGTGTTGCTATAGATCAACCTTAATGGTGGTGTTGCTATAGATCAACAGTTGTAAGTCTTCAAACTCCTTGTAATCCAACTTATTGTTTCTTTTATCATCACTTTTCTATGTTAAGGTTATTCTTCTGATTAGTTGTTTGAAGGAGATTTAGGAGACTCATTGATAAAACAGAAGAAAGAAAGAAATTGAAGTGCAATTGTATTGTATTGCTTGTATTGTCATGAGTAACTTTACAGTGTATTTATACAAGTTCGTGATATCTAAAAAGATAATGAAAATCAATTGAGATACACAAGATAAAATCAAGTACATTTGAAAGGAAATCAAATATGTGCCGGTGGGATTGCATAAAGGTTTGCATATTTCTGCATGTACTTATCAGTTATTGATTATGATCTTGTAGTTGACTTTGACCTTTACTTCAACTTAGAATTATTTATTAATTTATTTCAATTTTCAAAAGAAAAAGTCATACGACGATTTCTTATTTAATTTTCTGTTTTCATATATCCTTGGCCAAGAGGGCATTGAATGCACATTGAAGATCACCTGGATCTTATCATGGTAGGGAGAGAATACAGCGCATTACACGTCCATTCCAGAGTTGGTCAAATATTAACAACCACGATCATTCACAATTCACCAAGACCAGGGAACTTCTGGACTTGGCAAATTTGGATTTTGTTTTCCGAAACAGGAATGCCTCATGAGATGGCAATTGCCAATTATTACCTGATAAACAGATTAACTATTTGCCTGTGTAAACGAATAAACGAGTAATCTTCGGCTTCCCTAAGACCAACTATACTATAATATGAGTGACTCAATCCTGTAATCTCCTAAATTATCGGAAAGGCTTTGTCCTCTAGTCTAACTTGGAAATAACAGGATGCATATAGCATAATCCGTCAAGTACGGCTTGAATAGCTTCGTTATCAATTCAAAGACAAAAAAGGATAATTTTTTCCGGGTTGGTCGTAGAAGATGCCGATACATTGTAGTCATCTGGTTAATTAAGCATTTCCAGGCCAACTGGACACGAGTGTAACAATGACAACTTCAACTTACTTGACCAACATATTGGTTTCAAGAATAATGTGCCTTGTCGTAGGGAGGCTAGCTTGCATCTGCCTATTACAAAAAACTGATGTCAGAGTTCAATGACAATTGTTCTCTTAGGCGTCTATAGCTTTACCTCTTCTCTAATAATGTCTCGGGCACATAGAGTTAAATTCTAGTCAAAGACTGGCAAAAGATTAAAAAAAAAAGGAGTAGAATAATGTAATAATTTTTGCGTTGGCCACCAATCTTCTTTTAGTTTGTAAGGAATGGGTGAAAATTCATTGGAACTAATTTTCTTTTCTTTTTGGTTGAAAACAAGGAATAGTTTTACGAAGATCAGAGTTATTATCTTTTAATACGTAAAGTTATTAATATTTTTAAATTTTCTTACTCCATGTATGTATCATTAAGATACGATCTGATTTCATGAGCACGTGGAATCAGTGTTTTGAAACCCGAACCGGTCATCAAATCGAAGGTCTTATTGGTCACCGGTCGAACCAGTGTGACGTCATAATTATGCAATAATTATATTTAATTATATATAATATTAAAAATATTAAAAATACAA
>JANIHY010126765.1:0-13495 GCA_027479065.1 Erythroxylum brevipes
TTTATAGTAGATTGTTATAAATATGAGAATAACATTATTATTCGATCAAAACTACATGGTTATATATATATATATATATATGTTGTGTTGAAACTATTTTATAAGGAAATTAACCCATATATGGTTATTTAATTGTGTAATCAATTATAGTTGTTCTTATAGTTGAAAATTGATAAAAATCTTAGTTTAAAAAAAATTGGGCTAATTTAATCCTTGCTATACTTCCATTAATTTATTTGATTCCCTTACTTCTTACTTAACTAGTAACTTAATTTCTTTCCTTAACTATTAGTCATTTGGTTTTGGGACATCTATAAGGTTGAAATTGCTAATCGAGTTTATATAGTCCTTTAAACTTCTTGAAAAGGAAGTAAAGAATGATTAAAAGAAAGAAAGAGCTTGTGAGATTGGCATCAAGAAAAGCCAAATAAAAAATAAAAAAACTAGTTATTTTATATCTTTTAAGAGTATATATATAAAGGAGAGTGCGAGGATTTTTCTTTAGTTGCTTTTTCTTAAAGTTTTTAAATATTTTTTTAAAAAATGATTTAACACCAAAAAAAACACAATACATACTTAATGTAGGTTATGTCACAAAAATTTGAGAGAATAATTATGATGTATGATGAGTTGAAAGACAGGTTAATTATCACATCAAATTCTTAAATTTCATAGGAAACAACAACCTTAGTTTTTAAAAGGGAAGAGATATTAGGCATAATAAGACATAGGTAGTGGAAGTTAATAAATAGAATGATGATTTTAACAGTTGATGAAGTTGATCTAGTGTTTGAGGTTAAAAGGAACATATTTAAGTTTAAAAGAGAAGTTAGGCATGAATGGTAACCTATAAGGGAGCTTATAAATCTAGATGTTATGGATATGAATCTCAGAAGTATAATGACGAAACCACTCTAATTTAAAGGTAAACATGATCTAGAATCTTATTTAGATTGAGAGAAAATGATGTAATTACTTTTTGACTACCATAATTATTTTGAGGAGGAGAAATTAAAGCTATTTATGGTAGAGTTCTATAATTATCCAAAATTTTGTTCAGCTACTCATAATGGACCAATAAAAAGAGAAGCTTATAGAAGTATAAGTTGAGCTTAAGAAAGCTTAAGTTCATTTCTCTCTTAAACTCTTTTCCCTATAGGTTACTATTCACTCCCAACTTTTGACACTCAAACTTCACCATCCAACCACCATTTTTGATGACCTAAGGCTCAATGAAAAGATATTGGGATGTTCTACAAAATCTATAAACTTGTTTCTTCAAAAATGCCAAATTTGGAGGAATCACAACTGAAATTTTAATTCATTTAGTTAAGTCATCGATCTCCTATTTTAGTCATTTTTCTTGAAAATAACAACACCATCATGTCTAACGGCCTTAAAAACATAAGAAAAGAAGAAAACTTAACATCAATAGGCCCATTTTGCTAGTAAACAAAACTGAGTCACCTTTGAGCATTAAACCTTCAATTCTCACAAACCGAGAGGAGTTTCGACACGAGCCTAGTGCCTTTGATTCCTAGAGGTTATCTTGTCATTTCTAGGTAGGTGATGAAGATCACTGCCCCTCCAATGCTGGCGCATGTACCACATGCTCCGATGACGTTGTGATTTTTTTACCAGCCCATAAATGGTCAAAAATAATTTTAAAATTTCCAAAAATATTATGTAGATCAATTTTCATAAAAGAAACATATTGAAATTCTTCATAATTTGTGAGATAAAATTTTAAAAAGGGTTAAGTTCTTATAAAAATGCATGAAATTGATTAAATTGAGTTGTTCTTGATTAGAATTGGGAATATATTAATGTATTGAGTATAAATGAGGGTGTATGGGTTAGAAATTGGTATACTTGAATTATGATTGGATTTATTATTAATTTTTGCTATGTAAATGTGGACTCAATTGGGCATGGACATGTAGTTTGGAAGGTTAAATTGAGCTACGATTACTAGTGGTCATAGAAGTGTTTTTTCATTGCAGGAATTACCCTTCTTTCAAAAGGGGAAAGTCTATTTTATAGGGAAAACTCTGCCGAAATTTTCATTAGGCTCCTCGTAAAACACGGCATTGTCGTTTTAAAATAGAAATAGAGTTTTTAATATTGTGTCATGGTCTTATTCTTGGAGTGTCTAAATTTGGTTTAGGTTTTAATTTCTAATAGTATTCCGACTTTTCTTTCTATAGATCAATCAGGAGTAGAACCCTCCACTTCAAGACATTAGTTTAACATGGAGGAGTGCATTCTACCTGTGAGTTAATATTCATGGTTATGAACTTGCATTTGAATTTCATATTCATCATAGAAATGACCATCATTTTCATATACACACATGACATTCATACATATGAATTGACACGTGTATACATATTTTTTTTGTGCAATGTTGTGCTTGTTTTTTTATGTGATAATGGGGAGGATTGTTATAGTATGAGTTACCTAGTGGGGGTCCCAAGGTTGTACACATAGTGAGTCATTAGTAGGGTGTAGATTTGGTTTAGTATTGGGTCTATTGATTTAGATATGACGCAGTTGGTGCGGTTCGGTCGAGCCTACTCTTGGTTTCCAATCGATATATAGTACATGAGAGGTAGCATGATTGCGGTGGCTCAGTCGAGCTTGCTCTCAAATGACAATCATGTCATAGTGAGGCTGTGGCAGTTCGGTCGAGTGTGGCTCTTAGACGACAGTCCATTACATTGGACCAAATGATCCATGTGGAATAAGAGAACCCCTATGATTATAGTTTATGGGTAAGGGGTCTGTCATAGGGCTGTTCATCAATCCTCCACTATTATTTGTGATTGTGATTATTATGTAACTTGATATTTTTACAAGAAATGCATGCATATTTATGGAAAAATCATTATATTATGAAATTGTATTATGGATGTAAAACATTATAAATATATACATATATATGTATCATTTGAAATCCTTAGGAGAACATAACATATCCATAATATTAATTCACTCAGTGAGGTCTGACTCCCCTCAACTATTTTTTCAGGATCTTCTTTTTAGATCTATTTTAACAGGGTACTTTGTCGGTCTTCTTCCTCTTTGGTGATTCGATGTATATTTATTGGTAACCTTTGACTCTAAAGCTATAGTACTCTTATATATATTAGATTTCCCTTATATTAACTATCTTAACATTGTAACACATTGAGTATTGTATATTGTTAGAACTATTTGATTATTATTAACATAAGTTTGATCATTTTGAAATCTCATCTTTACTATGGATATAAGGATTTGATGGCATTTTAGGTTTGCTAAGGGTCTATCAAACCTTAAGTTTATTGTTCCTTGAACGCCGGTCACAATCCAAGGTTGGGTTGTGACAAATTCACGAATTATGTAATTATCTAATGGGATTAATCGGTGAATAACATGATAAAGAAGTATGAGAATCCAATATAATTTTGGAATGAAGTGAAGGCTCCAATAGGGAGAAGATTGTGCTTAGTTATTATTATAAAAACTTGTATTAGAAATTGCATAATCTTTCTTAAGGTTTGAAAAGTGTGAAAGATTATCACAAGGAGATAGAAGTGGCCATGATTCTAACCAATGTCTATTAGGTTAAAGAAGTGGCTATGAAAAGGTTCTTGAATGGTTTAAATTGAGATATAACTATTATGGTAGAGCAATAACACTATGCTAAGTTAAAATATATGGTGCATATGGATATGAAAGTGGAGAGATAGTTAAAAACGAAATTTGCATTGAAGTACTCAATTGATAAAGACCTACTTATAAAAAATATTATAGGAATTATTTTAAAGAAAAATTCAAGTCGTTCAAAGCTGAAAGGACGTCTACAATAAGAAAAAAATAAAAGTGATTCTCAGACCTCTTGAAGTACAGATATTAAATATTTTTGTTATTTGAAAATATTACATATTGCATCTAAATGTCTAAATAAGAGATTTATGATCATGATAGAAAATGGAAAGTTGGAGAGTGAAATTTATTCAGATAAAAAGGAAGTTACACCACCATTTGATAATGTCATTGATGATGGTGTTAAGTATGTTGTTGAAGGTGAGACACTTGATAATAAGAGATAACTAAATGTTAAAATTATCTAAAATGAGTTAGAGCAACAAAGGGATAATATATTACATAATAGATAACACATTCATAGTAAGTTATATATAATAATTATTGATGGAGGAGGTTACAGTAATGTAGCTAGCACTACTTTTGTAGAGAAGTTAAGTTTACATACATTGAAACATCCAAAATTATATAACCATCAGTGGCTTAACAAATGTGTTAAGATTAAGGCAAACAAAACAATGGTGGTTTTTCTCTATTTCTAGGTATAAAAATAAAGTACTATATGATGTAGTACCTATCAAAGTTGGCTAAGTTCTACTGGGAAGGAAGTGACGATAAGATAAAAAATTTATACAAAATGACTTAAAGAATTTGTACACCTTTATGAAGGATAACAAATAGATTATCCTTATATCTTTAACATATAAATAGGTCTAAAAGGCCTAATTAAAGTTAAAAATAGAGAACGAAGAAAACAATAGTGCGAGAGAAGAAAATAGATTGTGGGTAAAAGATGAAAAGAAAGAATTAATTATGAATAAAGGAGAAAGTCAGAGCTAAAAAGAAAGAATTAAGAAAGAGAAAAAAAAACAAGTGATTTATTATGTAAAAGGCAGTGATCTTAAAATTTCTTTTTATATTAATTGACTTATGATTAGACTTTTACACAAAAAGGCTCATTTTAGTGTTAGAGAACTAAACATATGTCTTTGTAGTGTTATTGTTTCTTTGTTAAAGGGGTATGAAGATGTGTAACTGATGATATTCCTAATGGACTACTACCCATTACAAAGATTGAACATCAAAACAATTTCATACTACAGTATATAAGCCCTAACAAACAAACTTATAGAAGCAATCTTAAGGAGACAAAGGAGCTTTAAAGTTAAGTGGAGCATTTGATGGCTAAGGGGTATATAAGGAAAAGTATAAGTCCTTTTATATACTCCAGTGCTTCTGCCTAATAAGGATGATACTTAGTAAATGTGTGTTGGATGTTAAGCTATCAATAATATAATGGTAAAGTATAAACATCATATTCCTCAGTTAGATGATATGCTAGATTAATTGTATGGTTCTTGAATATTTTATAAAATTGATTTGAGATTGGATATCACCAAATAGGATAAGATAAAGTGATGAATTTAAAAGTACTTTTAAGAGTAAATATAAGTTGTATGAGTGGTTAGTTATGTTATTTGGTCTTACTAATGTTATTCCTAATATTTTTATAAGATTAATGAACCATATATTGCATGCATGCATGCATAGGTAGATTTATAGTTATCTATTTTAATAACATTCTAATGTATAGTACAAATTTAGAGGAATATATTTATCACTTGAATAGTTTGTATGATGTGTTGAGAAGGATACAAATGTTTGCTAGTGTTAAAAATTCTACTTTTTATATAGAAACAATTATGATTTTTAGTTTCTACCTTTTATATAGAAACGATTATGATTTTTAGTTATGTTGTTAGTGAAAAATATATTAAGATAGATGAGGAAAAGTTAGAAGTAATTAAGAATTAACTAAAATCTAAATCAATAACTAAGGTTTTCATAGTTTGGCTAGTTTTTATTGAAAATTTCCTAAGAATTTTAATATAATTATTATACCATTTACTAAAATTGTCAAAAATTTCTTGAGATTTTATTAGGATAATAAATGAAAAAAACATTCAATATTATTAAAGAAAGGTTTTGTTTATCACCTTTTTTAGAATTACCTTAATTTACTAAGATTTTAAGATTGAGTGTAATGGTTTAGGAATAAGTATTAGATAGTTTTTTTAATGCAATACTAAAATTTTTAGATTGAGTGTGATGTTTTAGGAATAAGTATTAGATATTTTTTAATGAAATACAAGATGCCAATAGCCTACTTTAGTGACAAACTCAATAGAGAAACGTTAAACTACCCAAGTTATAGTAACTATCTCTATGCATTAATGAGGGAACTAGAGACATGGTAACAATGTTGTTATACATACTAACTATAAGTCATTAAAGCATTTAAAGGGACACAAACAAATGCCATATTAGCATGATGCAATTCATTGAGACCTTTTCATATGTTATTAAATATAAATAAGGTTAGGAGAATATGATTGTTGATGCATAATCTCAAAGGTATATTCTTCTTTTCTAAATGCAAAATTTTTAGGATTTGGATATGTAAATAAATGGTGTGATAATGAAAATTACTTTAGTAATGTATATCTAAAGACTTTGTACTAGGGGCAACTAGGTCGAATAAGGTAATGACTCTATCTTTGTAGTAATTGATAGGTTCTTTAAGATGACTTATTTTATTCTTTATAATAAAGCTAATAATGCAATCAATTTTGATGATTTATTCTTTAGAAAAGTTATACGACCACTTAAGAGTATGGTGAGTGGTCAATGCACTAAGTTTCTCAGTTGTGGAAAATTTTATAGGGTAAGTTGAAAACAAAGTTACTATTTTATACTACTAATCCTCAAACTGATGGTCAAACTAAATTAGTAAATAAGACTTTATCCACTTTACTTCATGTTATCATTCAAAAGAACATAAAGAGTTAGGAAGAATGCTTTTTATTTGTTTAGTTTACATATAATAAGAGTGTACATTCATCTACTAATCATTTACTATTTGAGATTGCTTAAGGTTTCAATTCATTAACCTTTGAATTTATTACCTTTACTATTGATGAAAGATTTAGTTTAGATGGGAAAAAAGTTTAGATGATGAAACAATTTTATAAACACGTCAAGGTGTATATAAGGAAAAATTATTTTCATTTCAATGGCAGTCGAAGTTACATTTAAAAGGATATGGTCCATTTTAAATTATTAAGAGAATCAATGATAATTTTTATAAGCTAGAGCTTCCTGGTACTTTTAGTATTATTGAACTTACTCCTTTTGAAGTAGGTCATGATTTAAAGTTGAATCCTTTGAAGGAGAGAGGAATAATGCGAGCATGGCTAACCAAACAAAGGATCCAATGTATACACCTAATGAACTAGTTATAAGAGTTAGAAGTAGAAAGCTAAAGTGACTTTCAATGAGCTAATTCAAAAAACAATTCAAATCACACTTTTAAGAGTACTTCAAAAGTTATCTTGAGGAGGCTTCTTAGATATAAATTAAAGGCAAGTTACTAAGATTCAAGTCAAGGTTAGAGAAGATCTGGAGTAGATAGCGAGTTGCTTGAACACAGCCTCACACATGACCGTGTTTCTTTTGGGAATTAGTTAAAGATACAGTCACGCACACAAGGAAATTAAAGTACATGTCATTGACATTAAATTTCAATATGGTCGCATCTTAACATGTATTCACCATTGAAATATTGTTTCTATATTATTTAAACAGTATGTATTCTTAGTTAAGATCAATATTAGATTTGTTATTTAAGTTGTAATTACTGAATTTTCTGATTTATTAAATTTTTAATATTTAAATTACGTTATAAATTTAGCTATTAATTTTCCATAAATTTGTTAATTATTTTAGAAATATTTGGATTATCATTTATGAGTTCTTTAGGAGTTAACCATAGATGGGTTTGCATCCGTACTCTTCTGAAAAAGCACAAAATACCAATTCAATAAGAATATTTCTTGAAGTTCCATTGGAGTTGAATCATTTGAGATCTTTTTGGAGCTTTGAAAATTAAACAAATCTATAGTATCTATGAAAACCTCATGGATGACTCCAATAGCAGCACCAATCTCGTCAACTACAACTATGTCTCCAACAACTAATGACCAACAGGGGATTGTGAGTATTGTGAGTCTTCATTACCATTGTTAAGTCCTTACAGCATATATTCTTGTGATCGTTCATGGATGAGAAGTATTAGGCATGTGCTATCTACTAATAGATCTCGTGTGAAGGAAATCATCCAGAGTTCCAAATTGAAACAGTGTGGTCTCAGATCTACAACAGCAGAACAGTACGTAAAGGTTGAAATCCCTAAGGAGCTGATCATTTTATAGAGGGAGCAAAGCCATACATATCTTCATATTAGAGCTATACTACTCGTTCTTACCTTATATGGAATAAAAGGTATTCCTGCAATAGCCAGGATATCCCTTCTAGACACTGCCTACACAACATACCAAAATGCACTTATTGGTACCTTACTGACAACTCTTGACAAAGGGAGTGTTATCTTGACCATAGCACCTGATTTCAACATCAGGTTAGATGATCCTACGTTATCTGAAAGTATACAAGTTTAGATTCAGATCATTGGAGCAGATCAAGATCCTACAGCCATCATGGCTACTCTACAACATCAGATAATCTATCATCTGCAGAATCATACATTGGACATAAACTTTCCCAACTCCACTTCGGATGCTCTATACATGGTTGCTGATGGTGCTAACAATCAGACAACTACCCTCCAAATCCCGAAGTAGTTACCTGTATAGGAGCTTGAAAAGTTGATGCCTACAGAATGGATTACCAACTACCAAAAGGTATTTCATGTGCCTCATCAACACTCTTTTCATACGATGACTCCTCCGATTCTGAAGACATTGAAGGATGGCTCAGCCAAGTCCATACATCAGACCTAGCAATGACACGCCTGGTCCATCTACATTAGGGATAATCCTGATGATCCAGCCTATTGACTAGGGATAATCTACCAGATCTATCAACTAGGGCTACAAGCCTTATGATCCAGCCCATATTCTCTCATACGGAAGGTAAAGACGGTCCTCCTATCCATTATTTCAAATCTAATGGAGATCCGGTCTATATAAGTCATCATCATGGAAACTTTGTATGGGATGTCGACCTATCCATATGCGAACCAGAATGTGAGATCTGTCTCAACCCAAAATCAGACACAGATGACGATGATCCAAGATATTGATGGATAAGGAAGAAGAAATCAAATACCAAATCTCAGTGCTTGCCTTCTCGTGACTATCCTCCTCATGGTGAGGATCCATATCTAAATGATCATAATGGTTTATCCATGACAGAAGGATCCAGACCAAAGTCTCTTAGTGAGATGTTCTGGTTGTCTATGTTTTAGAAGTCAGATCCCTGCAGATCTACTGGTGGATTATGCAGCTCTACGTCAAACAGATCTAAGCTAACAATTCCTGTTACAACTCTTACTCCTATGCCTTTCATAATCATATTACTAGATGAGGATAACTTTCCTCAACTATCTAGGAGTATTGATGAATCACAACAGGTTATCTTCAACCCATATATCAGAGCGTCAGGAATTACTTCACAAGGAACTCCAATGTCAAATCCTAGTGATGAAGTCCTTAACTGGCAAACATCTAATGCAGTAGCACAAAAAAAAGTTCTGAGAAGGATTGATTCCAAGCTGGATGGAATTCGTCAACAAAACACTGTTACTCATAAGCAAGTCAATTCTGTTGCAGAACAAAAACAAGCGATGTATTGGTCTTACAAAGCTCAAATTCAGCGTCTTGATGCTGAACTCAAACAATACATCTCAGCCGAATACATGGGGCCAGAATTCGACTTGAAAGTTTGAAAGATACAAGAGACACAAAGGACTATACAACAAACGGAAGCAGACATGCATGCTTCACAATCTCAACAAATATATGACTCATCATCTTCAGAGTTCTCAACTCTTCAGCCATCATATCCTTCACCTATGTATCAATGGTATCCAAAAAAAGTTGACTATTCAAAGGTATTCAAAGTTAACTACCCTTTGATTAGACAGTATGTACATCCTCAGACAACTCATGAGAAACCTCAACAATCAAAATCAAATCCTACATATGATCGTATGCCTAAGTCTCAAGTTTCTGAGCAGTTTTCAAAGGTTCCAGAAACATCATCTTCTTATACACTTTTTGAACCAGAAGAACAGTAGAGAAAGCCCTTAAGGATTCGAACTCCTCCAGAATCTCCACTACCAACACCAGTACAACCTTTCATTACTTCTCTTGGGAAGGACAAAGCTAAGCGGACAGAGTATATAGCTACTTTGACCTCAAAACCTCTTGCAGATAAGTCCAGTTCTTAGAATGAGAAAACTGATGCGGAAATCAATACATCTGAAATCTCTGCAATACCATCTAGTTGTTCAGATGAGAAATCACTCATCGTGTCAGAAGGACAACACTCATCAGAGTCATCATATGAACCAATCTCTTCAATCTTAGCTAATGAATCAGTAGAGTCAAGTACCTCAGCTAACTTTGCTGATCTTTCAGAGCTATCCAATGCTCTGTTGACTATGCCTCAATATACTGAAGTTGAACTAGAAATCAGTGAAGTTGAATCCACTGGCACTGAACCTTTCAAACCAGAGCCTGCACCTCAGGAAATACCATCTACAGCAGCTGGACAATCGCGTACAACCAAGCCTACTTTAGGACCTTGGTTTACTTTTGATGATCTACCTCCAAAGAAACGGTGAGCTAGACTTCATAAATTCGGTGCATGGATTGATCTACAAATGACCAGGCTTAATCATCCTCTCTCGGATAGTTTGTCTAAATTTACATCCAGATTTACTGGTACTTTGCGAGAATGGTGGCAAAGTGTTAGTGAGTATCAACGCCTTCAGTATATACAAGTTACAACTGCTGGAGCACTACTTGGCATAATTCACAAAGAATTTATTGGTGACTTCCAATTGATTGACAAGCAAATTTGTTAAGAATATTTCAAGATGAAATGTTGTTCTCTTGACAAGCGTGATCTTCAAAAACATTTTAAACGTATGACGGAAAGGTATTATCTCTTGAATGGATGGAATGATGTTAACCTTTGTTATACTTTTATATCATCCCTTTAAGATGAAATACAGTCAGAACTTCAATGGACCATAGCTTCTCTTCAAAAAGGCATGTCTACGATCTCTATTGGAGAAATCTATCAGCTTACTATAGCTTCTCTTGACAAATTATGTGATCAACATACTTTGTTTAAGAACATCCTTAAAAGAGGTCCAGTTCTGAAACAAGCTTGTAAGAATCCATATCTCCAAATCAAATGTAAAGATAAACAAACTTGTAAGTATCATAGTAGTAGGAAAGCTCATCAATCTCAAGTCTACTATGAAAGGAGAAAGTTCCACAGGAAGAAGGAAGACAAGAAACCTTGAAAGCAAAACTTCAAACAAAAGAACATAAGCAAAAAGTATAGACGTATGCGGTTCTTCAAGAAATCATCACATCGATGCAAGCAAAAGCCTCGATGTTTTGTCTATGGAAGCTTGGAGCATTTCGCGAACAACTATCCTAAGGCAACCAGGAAAGATGTCAAGTTCCTAGAAAAACTTGAAAAAGTTATGCTGATACATCCTCATAGTCATATTGAGAAAGTTCTAGAAGAACAGTCTAGTGAGCACAGTGAAACACAGTTTGCTGTTATTCTGTCTGCATCGTAAGAAGAATCATCAAGCTCATCTACTCCATTTGATGATGATTCACTATACATGTTACAAAAAACATGTATGAAGTTAGATCGTAATCTTGTTCAATGACCATATGTCCAGATCCAGATCTTTCAGTAAGACAAATATGATCGGTCCATTAAAGTCATTGGGTTTATGGATACTGGGTCCAGTGGTATGATCATGAAGCCCAATATCCTACCAGCAGAAGCATGGACTTCTAATGACGAGTATTTTACTGCAGCTGATGGGAATTCTTTTCAAATTGGGTTAAGAACAAGAAGCAGAATTGGCATTTGTTTCTTTCCTTAGTGTACAGTTTGGACTAAAGTACTTGGAAGTGATCTACCAAGCCCAGATATTCTTATTGGAATGGATGTTTACTGTAAAGCCAAACATCTACAGATCTTACCCACAAGCCTCAGGTATCAAAACCTTTTGAGTCCATACACTGATATAAAAAAACATGTTTGAACTTACACAGGTTCTGATATGTTAAACTAGACTTCGAGACAAATTGTTGAGCTACTGTCCAGAGTCTCATGCACAGTTTACTCATCCAAATCCTCTTCGGAAAAACTCAGACTTTTTCATAAGTCTACCATTTAAGAAGAATGAGAATATCAATCCTACAAAGGCCACACATCTAGGAATGAATCCTGATGACTTGAAGCTTGCTCAAGAAGAGTGTGTCATGTTATTGTAGCAAGGATTGATCGAGCCCACAAAGTCAGATTGGGCTGCCAAGCATTCTATGTCAATAAGCGTTTAGAACAGAAAGGTGGAAAGAAACGTTTAGTAATAGACTACAAGCCTTTGAATGCATTCTTGCAGGATGATAAGTTTCCATTGCCTAAAATTAGTACACATGTACTATTTCTTAAGGAAGTTGTTATCTTCTCAAAGTTTGATTTAAAAGCAGGATTTTGGCAATTGGGTATTCACCATCAAGAACGTTACAAGACTACATTTTGCATTCCCAATGCTTAGTACCAATGGACTGTGATGCCCTTTGGACTCAAAGTTGCTCCATCACTGTTTTAAAAGTCCATTACAAAAATCTATGAGCCTATCCTCAACAGTACCTTGATCTACATTGATGATATCTTACTATTCTCAAAGACCCATGAGAAACATCAAGCCCTTCTTCAAAGATTTATAGACCTTACACAGTAGTATGGTATAATGCTTTCAGCCTCAAAAAGCATTATTAGTACATTTGAAATAGAATTTCTTGGAATGCAATTCAAGATTGGATTTTATCAGCCAAGCCCACATATTGCAAAAAAATTACTGCAATTTCCAGATGAAAATCTCTCTGTTAAACATATTCAACAATTCCTTGGGATTGTCAATTATATTCGAGATTTCATTCCACATATGGCAGCCTATACATCAAGCTTATTTATGCTATTGTGCAAGAATCCAACATCATAGAGAAAAGAGCAGACCACATCTATCAAGCATCTTAAACATATCTGTCAAGATCCTCTGCCTTTAAAGATTCCTAAACATGGACAATATGACCTCCAAACATATGCTAGTGACACCCATTAGGGAGCTGTATTTATTGAAGAACTCAATGACAAACGACATTATTGTGGACATGCTAATGGAGCTTTAAGCACTGCTGAAGGTCACTACCATATCTCATACAACGAGATTCTTGCAGTAAAAAGAGGTATTGAAAAATTCTCTATCTACCTCACTCCTTACCACTTCGTCATTGAAATGGATAATATTGTTGTTCCCAAGATTCTAGAACAAGTGGGAAAAAAGATTACCATCATTCAGTTCTTACGTTGGCAGGAGTAGTTCTCTACTTATAAATTTGATGTCTGACATTTCAAAGGTCACAAGTGTTAGAGTAGTGCCCTAAAGGCAATCGTCTTTAGCGCATTTTTTACAAAGTTATGTATAGTCTTTATGAATAAATAAAGAAAGGCATATTTCATTAATTTGTTGTTCATTATTTATGAATGGATATTGATCTATAAG
>JANIHY010126891.1:0-13454 GCA_027479065.1 Erythroxylum brevipes
TATCTATAATTATAGCATGACGCAGATACAATATATAGTAGTTATATATTAAAAATATTAATTTGATGTGATAATTTATGTTCAAAAACTTAATATTACGATATTTTTAAATATAAATTAATATTATAAAATTAAATAAAGGTTAAAAAGTTTAATTTACTCCTTTATTATATTCTTTTAAACTTTACAATATAATTGTACGATAAAAAAAGTCAACTTTGAAAACACACAGAACAAAAGTATAAAATAAAGAGAAGGGCAATATTGTCATTAGACAAATAGCTAACTTCAAAAATTCCTCTTATAAAATTTTTAAAAATTAACTTATTAAAATTAAATAAGCTAACTAATAAATCATTCATCAAATATATCAGTAATTTTTAAAACAGTCAAAAAGTTAACTTTTATTCAATAAGTTAAAAAACAGTTGAGAAGCTATTTGTCAAATACCTCTATCAATAACTTTTTTAAGATTAACTTTTAGGCACTAAATTATCAGCTGATAACCTATTTGCTAGATGGTCTTATTGCTTCCCGTTAAAATTCAACTTTTTGTTTGCGTTAGACCAGCTTCATTGAAAAAATTGATCCATTAAGTTTTTCTCAGATCGAAGTGACTGCCACCACAAAATGGAAGAAGGTGCCTGCTTGGCTTATTGTTCATACACATCCATGAAAATGACAAGAGACATGGGTGATCTGAATAGCCCTTCCATTTATTCGCATATTATTTACAGCAAGAAGATGAAACACAAGTCTGATTCAGTATGTACATAGATATGCACAGCAAAGAATTGATCATAAAGCAAAGTCCTTATCATCTCGATATCAGAACGTGATGTAGTAATCTCGGTAATTCAGGATGGGAAAAGGCTGATGTAGCAAATTTCATTTGTCCTTGGATGTTTGTGCCAGTCGTGTGATAGTATCAATAAGGATAAACCATTAGCTAATTCCCTTCAACTAACACAGAGTAAACCTCACCAGCCACACTTTCTTTTTTTCATTTTTCTTTTCGGTTTCTTCAATGGTTGTACTTTTCATATAAGTATGTACAAAATATGCTTCAATGTCAAACCAACAGAAGAATCAGCAGGCAAAGCAGCACGATTAAGCAAGGAAAGCCAATTGTCAGATATTCTGGAGGGAAGTGAGCCACTGTTCCATATACTTTCTGCCCTCTGTGATAGCAGTCATATAAAGAAAATAAACTCAGCAAGGCAGAATGAAGACGAAACCACTTACATGTATGTACTTGCAATTCAACATTCGTTAAGAAGACATCAGATGATGATTAAGAAATTAAGACATGTTGGGATAAAAGATATGAATACTGGCATACAGTAATCTGAAAAAGGGTACCCAGTATGATAGCGGAATTCATCTATGAACTGGAGTTCAATAAAGAAATCATCTAATATGACACTTGCGATAATCAATTTGATCATTACATGATGATCCAGATGGGAAGGCATGGGGCACAACACAAACAGCAAGAGCCAGATGCATGAACCAATTTATCATATCTGATGAGGTAGAAATTTCTCATGGATCAAGTAGAAAGGAGATAAAAATTGGTAACCAGTAAAAGTCTGAAGATGACAGAAAGACCCACATTAACAGTTAGAAGATTGAGAATACGGGTTCGGATTTTTAGCCATGTTCCGAAAATGATGAAAATTTAAGGGCAAAGTCATTGGATAACAGAGAAATTTTGGTTCTGGTTCTTATAGTTTAAGCAAGCAGGAATTTGGAGTTTTAATAAGCTAATGGCAAAAGCTTGATTTCGGAGGTAGGGTCTTGAAATGGTAAAATAATGTACGTGTAACTTGTGACTATGACATACATTTTAAAGACCTAATTTGATCGTCTGCTATTGAGCAAACAGCACTAAGAGCATCTTGAGTTTACATCTAGACAAGACGAATGGCAGTTAGACAAGATTTATCACGCAGGTTAAGCACAGGAAAGCCCACATATACATTTTCATGATTTAATACTCTAAGAATATCATGATTCAGTAGGGCATCAAAAAATGCCCTGCACCAACATTCCTACCGTGGGTTCGGCTCTATATAATCTCATCAAATAGCAAGACTTTCACTTAAAGTCTCAACCAATCACATTCTTACTTTAAACGAGCTCAGACTTTACAGGGATCATCAAAGTAACCCTAGACTTGCAATAAAGTATCAACTTTCACTTATTCTCAGTATCTACTATCCAACCTTCTCAGTCTCAGTAAAACAATCTTCATAAATCAAAAAACAAAATGCTCCAGATTATTTGCACAATTCGATTCATATAGATTCAAAAAACGCTATATACAATAAACTGTGTATAGGGATAATAAAATTTGAGTCGCCACAATAAATGGTGAATATGAGTTCATATAGAGTACGTAAGGCTGAAAGAGGAAAAGAAAACGGCAGTTACCATCAGAGTAGCCGTTTGGGATTTTGGTGATGGCAGCAAACATTTTGTTTTTGGTGTTGTCCAAAACATTATCATGAGCACGCCCATAGCATGGGACGAGCACAGCAAAACTGTTGTCCGTGTCATCATCACTCTGAAATTCAGGGCCATGAGGCTCCAACCATCCAATTGAATAATCAGAATCATCAGATTCAGACCCTGAAAGACAACCACCATCCGATGGCACAAGAACCACATCATGTTCTTTATCAATTTTCCTCTCTTCCCGGCTATGCCATTTTTTATTAACCCTCCTAGATGAGGAGGCAATATTAGCCCCCTGAGCCAAAGGAAATTTCAAAGTATCTGAATCCCACAAATCTGTTTCGGGTCTGGTATTTACAGAAGATCCATTTGAAAGTCTCTGCTCTCGACATTTTCCACTCCATAACCACCATGTGAGATTGGTAAATGCCACAGACATTTAATCAATGAAGAACCGTAGCAGGCACTGAGTACTCTGTTCCTGTCAAAATTATCAATAATAACAACAAGTTGTGGATTGAAACATCAATTCAATTGGTCATGGGAATAAACAGGCATAAACGAGTTTTCGCTACCTATGGAAAAACAATCTCTAAAAATCGAAAGAGCAAAAGGAAAACCCTAGCTTCTCAAGGAATTATCTTTGCTTTATTAATTCATGCCTTGCACAATCTTCTTCTACTCGTACCAAAAACTTCCCGTAAATCATCCCCAGCACAATACGCAAATAGTAGCCGAGAAAAAAAGAAACCGTGTTAAATGAAAGAGCCTATAAAGATTTGGAAACGTATCAGCTTTCTTATGCATCCAAAATCAGAATATCCCAACAACCCGATATAAATCCTCCAACGTAAAAACCGGCTGTTTAAAACTCAAGGTTTCAGTGCCATGCACGTAAATTCAATGAATCAACACATTACAGAAAATCTCGTAAAGTACATTGAACCCGGACATATCACCACTTGTCAAATTAAGGCTTAATCTTATTCTATTATATTCATAATTTTTCCTACCACCCACCAAAACTAGAAGACACGTAACACGACTTTATCCCCAAAAAAAGCATATTAGGCAAGAAACCAGTTAAAAAAATTGAGCCATTGACACACAAGCGATTAAACGAAAAGATGACTTGAGCTTCTCTTCTCTTCTCGGGGAAAATTATCTACATAACAAAATCTCCGCTCTTTTTCCGTTTGTTTTCAGAGTTCATGCAATTTGACGAGCAAACAAGCACTGGAAACTTGAGGAATCGAACTTAAGAGGCCTAAACCACGTTCAGAAGTATCCCAAGGAAAATTACAAATCAGTCAACCATAAATGAAATGCACATACCTTGAAAGCCACAGCTAGCTGAGAAATATGGCTATGGAGTTAAGAGGAAGAAATGGAATTAAAAATAATAGTACTGGGGAGAACTGGATACGTGTTTTAGTTTTAGTTTTACAGAGAAGAGAAGAGAAGAGCAGAGAGAGAGCGAGAGAGAGACAGCAGTTGCGGTTCTTGTTGGAATGTTATGATTATGATGAGCTCTTTAAATGATATTAATTATTTCTAAATTAATCATAATTAAGCAGAAGAGCTTTCATGTTAGAGAGATCAGCATCATCGACGGTTGACATTGAAAGTGGAAAGACTCTTATAGTGTGGTAATGGGGGCAGTTGAGTTTGGGTGTGAATGCCAGGTCAGACTTTGGGCGGACGGAGAAGGAGGCAGTGACGTGGCGTGGGGAGTCACCGGCGGATTTGCGTGTCCAAGTACCTAAAGTAAACTGTTGGCATCCACAAGTGTCGCGATTCCGTTGGTCCTTCTCCCTTGTAATAGACAACCAACTCATGGGAGTTCACGAAAAAAATATGGAAAACTCACCCATAAAGCATACATTAACAGGAATCGACATGTCGTAGGGGAGGGAACTGTAGCTTCTTTAGGATAGTGTCGCCGCGTGGGCTTCACTTCCTTCCTCGTCCACAAAAATCTCGGACAAGGACAAAACGGTGCGTGGTAGGCTCTGATTGGTTCAGAAATATTATATGATAACTCTGATAGAGAAAGTAGATCGACATCGAACCACCTATTTCCATGGTGGTCCAAACCGAAGAGTACAGGTGACCCACATGCTGTTGTTTGGCTACGAACTTACAGATCCATATCATGATATGCTTTGCTAATTCTCATTATTAAAACGCTGAATTTACAGATTTGAGTTTGGGCCAAACACACTGTAGCAATGAATTAATCAACCATGAGGGGTGGGTCAATGCCAACAATCAAATTGTCCTTATACAGGAAAGAAATCAAATTTCTTCACAGATTGATGTATCCTGCTACAACATAAAACCAACCTAACATACATTAGATCATCGATCCATTGTTCCAACAAATCCGACCAAACACAAAGATGGTTAATTGTTAAACTCATCTCCTTGATCTTGCCTGCTAAATGTTATACATAAGATGGATTGGAAAAATCATTGTCCATAGTTTTCTTTCTCGACAGAAGTTGATGTTCTCGATGGTCGGGCCGGGCTTCTTGCAGGACGCAAAACATTCTCTTTATTAACCGATTCTTGTTGTGCTTGGTCAGAATTCCTCTCTCGCAAGAGGGCGCTGTTGTTTGATGCAGCTGATCGCATTGCCCTTGGTAATTTTAGGGAGATTTCGGGTTCTCTTGGAGCATTTTCAGGAATTTTAGGTGTTTCTGATTGAGGTGGTGCAACAGGAACTAACTGGATCACTGACCTGCGCCATGTCTTTCTTTGACTTGGCTTCCTTGCTTTGGATTTTCCCTGAAGAAGATTATAATTTTAATCTTTATCTCAAGCAGTATAATAATGCACAATCCAACAAAAACATCAAGATTTGGCAGGACAGCAGGAGGCTGGAATCCCTCCCCATATATTACTTTCAAATCTTAAACGTGCATAAAGATCAAACAAATATATGGGTAAGAATGATAAGAATTATCAGTTTAAACAAAACATATCATTTTGTTTAAATTTATTAAATTTTGTTAAAAACAACATCATTTTAATTTTGATTCAATCAATTGTTAAACTTAAATAATACAGTATCATTTTGGCCCGACTTGATTGAACTGGACTTAGATCACAGGAAAACCGAGCCCATCCGTTGCTGTCCTTAAATACAAAGATATTCCAAAGCCAACATAACAATTTAAGAGAGTAAAATCAGATTTATGGAGAATAGAACATACCGCTGTATTTCCTATGTCTGACAAAGGCATCCTTTTCTGTTCACCATCATCATTTGCCTGAACCAGGGCGCTCTGTAGAAGCATTGCACCATGAGAAACAAGTGTACGACTCTTGTCTGTTTCGTCAAGGCCTGAACCACTTCCAACACTTTCAGAAGCTTCTTGATTGCGGCGATCGTCCAGCTTAACCATAGCAGCTACTCTATTAGAGCACTTAACAGATGAGCAACCACATGTAGCACTGCAGAGGCCTCCAGCTGCTCGGCATTGACACTTCATTGTCTTGCACAAAGACATTTTACTGCACATGCAGCATGCTTCAGATGCAGGTTTCGTCGTCACAGCAACAATTCCCTCCCCAGATGAATCCAGCTTATATGTTTCTGCGTCATTGTTGTCTCCTGAATTAGAGTTACCTCCACTTTTGGAACTTCTTTTCCTAATTTTCCTTCTTGATTGTACCCATTCTTCATCCGTTACATTATCCTTCTCCGAATGCTCTGATTCAGATGTATCCATATCCTCTAATATCATAGACTTCCGATTTCCCTGCAAACAAAAGAAGGATAAGAGGGTGAAAAATGAAAAACAAAGATGTTCAAGTGATTTACATAATCCTAGATTAAAATAAATAAATAAATAAAAGGTTGGTATTCAAAACAATGGGGCAAAAGTAATACCTGCTTGCGCAAGTCATAATTATGTCTGTCATTGTTCTGATCAAGTTTCTTCAACGCTGAATTCTGATGTTAAAGTTCATGTAACAATGACCAAATTAGAAAATTAGTTTATACCCAAAAAACAAAAAAGCAGTACCAAATTGAGCAACGATGAATGAGGGTATAGCAAGCAGGATGCTTTTGCTTAATGAGGTAGAATAGTTGTAATAAATATCATTGGAACTCCACAATATGCAGGTTTCATAAATACCATAATTCCATCAAACTGAGTATATCACTAAACGAGATGCCATTATTGAGTTATATGTGCCAATCCAACTCTAAATTAAAGAAACCAAGAAGACGACCCGACTAACCTGTGACTTCACCTGATGAATAAGTTCTGCCTTCTGTTTCTCTAAAAGCCTAAGAAAACTGCTGAGCTTCACTACTTTCTCTTTAAAATCTCTTATTTCAGAGTCTTTTTCTCTGCAGTCAACTTCTTTATCCCGCAGCAGACACCTTGAAAATGCATGAAAATTTCAGCGTAGTTCATGGCAGACGGCATTCAACACCAAGATAAGACATGACATCTAACTATTGAGGCTATTACTTAACAAAATGGAGTCTCACTTGATAAGCTACGGGGTGAAAGGGTTAATCACCTGGAAGAAGATGCTAGATTGAACAAATGATTCATCACATTCTTTGCATCTGCCAGAGAACGAACATGATTCCAGCGTCCCCTGCCACTAAAGGCCCGTTCTCGCTCTTCTGCTTCTGAAAGTTGGGATGCCATTGAGACCAAGGTGCTAGATGAAGTAGCAAGCATGTTTTCAAGTGCAAAAATCCGTGAATTTCTAGCACCAGGAGACATAGTTGGAGGGCAATCACTGCATTGCGTGACATCCAAGGTAAGAATCAGATCTACAACATGCAATAATCCCAGTCTGCAGTGCCAGCCAATAACCCAAGGCAAAGTATCCCAAATATGGAAATTAGTATAAGGGCATATACCTTAAGCTGGTTTGTTTAAGTTCCTCAGCTTCCTCCTTTAGCATGGCAATCTCCTTGGCCATTCTAGTCCTCCTAAAATAGCATAAACACATTATCCAAAAGCCGTACTCATTCTTGCTAATGTTGCCATTTCTTAATTGCTTAAAGACTTCTAATTCATGAAAAAATAAATTGGTAGACTGGGACTCACTCTTCCATTTGACGCTCATACTCAGAACGTACTTCATGAACTCGTACTGTAACTTCAAGCTCATGTTCAATCACCTGCATCAAGGCCTTCGCATGGAAAATGGAATAAAGACAGTCATTTCTCAACAACCAGCAAACCATATAATTAAGCTTATCAGTTCAAACAAATGCAACGACATTGTGTTTTAATCAACTCTTAACTACCTGAATTCCAGGACCATTTCCACCTCCAATAACTGTTAAGGAAATAAATTAAGAACGATTAATAAAATGGAGTGGCAAAAAATCAAGCACATTAAGCCAATCTTCTTACAGGAAATTTCACGTGAGGCCTTTCTAGATTCTAGGAGCTCTTTTAGCCTTTTTGTAGCCATGGCAGCTTCTTCAGTCTTTCTTTGCAGAACCTAACACAGGAGTTCAGAGAGTAAGAGCTGTTGTTAAATTCCTTAAAGTTTTGTAGTTTTTGCTTTCAATTCCACAGGTCATTAAAGTGTGTAAATTGACACTACATAGTTTTAAACAGTCCTCTGGAGCAGAAGGAAATTAGTATCCAAGGACTTCAGCTCACCATTTTCTGCCTTTGATTCAAAGCCAATAGTTTATGCATCTCGAACTCATTTCTCCTTCCTTCTTTCTTGAGCTGTTAGGTAGCAAAAGTTAACTCCAGTGGGAATGAGCGCTCTAGTGAGGAATTTGAACGCAAAACTGTGTTTCTTTTTATTGATATACCTGAAGAACTTCCTTTTCCCGTGATTGTTTCCATAACCTAAATTGCTCAGACTCTTGCTTAATCTTTTGTTGAAGTTGAACCTAGAGGATAAAGGAATGCGTGAAATTGAGAGCTGAATCTAACTCAATCAAACTGAAAACCTTTTTGTCCCATGAAATGCACCTTTTGACTCTTGATTCTTTGAATCTCGTCTTGCAATCGTCTTGCAGCCTCATCACTCTTCTGTTTTTGTTTTAATAATTGGGCTTGAGCATCTTGTTTCTTCTTCAACTCCGCAACCTGCAAGGCAGAATATTAGTCTAGGAAAAGGCGCAATGAAAGGGGAGAAACCCACTCAATGTCCAGTTATTCACCTGTGCCTCGAGGATGGTCAACTTCTGAAGATACTGTTCTTTTAGTTTTTGAGAACTGTCATCTGAATTAGATGATATTTCTACTAGATTGTGTCTCAGTTCTTCAATCTCTTTCTGTCATTTGACCATCATAATGCAAATCTATATATTAGCCAAATCCTTCAAACAGAATGCACAGAGTATAAGTAGCACTGACCTGCAACGCTTTCTTTTCATGTTCCAATTCCGAAACTTTCTTCTCATAATGTTGTTTAAGAACTGAAGTATCAACACTTGTAAAACGTTTCATTTCAGCCTTCACATAGAAGGAAAGAAAGCATTGTAAGCAAAATGCCAACTGTAATGACTAACAAAAGTAGCAAATTGACTATCAAGCGAAGAAAGCATCAGCTTCCCTGCAGAGGACTTTCTTATATAACAGACTAAGCACTTTATTGTATAGATTCATTTGCGTTTGATAATATATCCCCTTCCTTCCAAGGAAAAAAGAAAGAAAGAAAGAAAGCGTCGGTCAAATTTTATTCACTTAAGAGTTGTGGACTTTATTCAATGCCCAACAAGAAATGTTAATAGTTTTTCAGATAAACTCTGTTCAGAGACTTCTCCTGATTGAATTAATTTTTGAATATCATCATTCCCTTTTATTGACTCAACCACGTCCTTTTCACAACAAAGGAACAATATAATATCCTAAACAGAACCTAGGACATCAATACTTCATACTTCCTGACATATATTTTCACAAGAATATGAAGCAAACTCACAACAACAAAAAATTAGACATATCCCGCAATTACCTCCTTCTCTTCAAGTCTTTTGTCTAAATCTTTCAACTCTTTGTCCAATTTGTCTTGGAGAGAAGAATGTTCTAACTCCTTTTCCTCATCTTCACCCTCACCTGCAGTAGAAAGATCATTTCAGTTTGACGGTGAATCATATAATTAATACAAGAAATCCTGCCCACTGTTGATCATCAAATGCAAAAAATTTATCGATGATGATATGCTCAAATCAATAAAGTAGATGTAAAAGTCCACTGTTTGAAAGTAATAGGATAAATGGATTGTAATACAGGATGGCGTGTGTTATAAAGTTTAATAAATATACAGGGTTCTATGAACCAAGGATCTGGAAGAGAAATTCACTTTCTGAATTCCACATGACGTGGTCCTTCCACATCTTATTCTAAATCAACTATTCAGATTAGGATGAAGTTAAGAGATGGACGAAAATAGAAACAGATAAAGAAATTATAAACAATAAAAAGTGGCTAGAGATTCTTGCATATTACTTGAGATGCCAATGGTTTTCCTATCAATGTTAGCACCGCCCTCGTTTAGTGATGGAAACAAAACATTCTTAGAATGGAAACCTTCATCGTCTGACTCAACAAAATCAGCAAGCCGACTATGCTTTAAATTCTTCAAAAGCAATAACTCGCCTTCCAACTCTTGAATTTTTGACACATAAGATTTTATCAAATCCAATTCCTGAAAAATATTTCAGAATATTATGTTAACCAAAATATCTTTAATAAAAGAAACCAGTAGAACAGTCAATGGTATTGTTACCTGATTTGAATCAGATTCAATCTCATCCCAAGATTTACCCTTTCGAGCAGACTCGAGTTGTATAATTAGCTTGTCCTTTTCTACCTATAATATTTGATAAAGATGAGAAATTATCATTTGGGTAACCATTGTGGCTACTAGATCATATGCTCTGAAAGGAAGTAACCTGAGCAGCAAGAGCACGTTGTGTTAAATGGTCACAAGTGACTCGACGTTCATGAAGCTCTTTCAATAGGTCAGCATTACTAGCTTCGAGCAATGATACTTTATGTTTAAGTATCTGAGAGAGACCACTTCTCATCAATCTATTAAGTCCAGTACATGTGGCGCATATGTTGCACTTAGTGGGGTGCTGAGAATACCTGAAGTTCGTCAAATGGCAGACTTGCATCACCACGGTAAAAAAGCAGCTCAGACTGCAACTGCTCAATTTGACTCTTCATTCTTTGCATTTGAGTTGCCATTGGATCACGATTAATCTGTAATCAAGAAACGATAATGAAAATCACACAAGAAAAAAGGAACAGAATAAGCACGAAAACTGGAAAAAGAGAAGGAAAAATGTTGAGAGTAGACTTACAATTGCTTTGTTCTGAATATTACGAGCACGATTTGCATATTTCAAGGTGTTCAAAGTCTCTTCTGCATTTGTTTCAGCAGGACTGACGCATGCTACACAAAATTACAGAAGAATATTACCAAAAGAGTTCAGAACTGGAATTGCAAGGCAGCACAATAAAAGGCACAGATTGATTGGGAATGGCATACCAATCATCACAGTTTTGCTATTTCCGCCCAAAGAATCCTAGCAACGATATAGCCAAAAAAGAAAAGATTAGGAAGAATAGGGTTCAGCAGAGTAGTTCATGTCAATATCTGTAGTTTTCACACCTTCACTTTTGATGTAAAATAGTAGACGACAAAAGTGATTCTCTCACCTGTAACAAGCGTGTCAACTTGCTATCTCGATATGGGACATGACCACCTTCTTTCCGCTTCTTCTCATCCCCTAAAGCACTTATCACGTTTCCCAGAGCCAATAAGCCCTTATTAATATGTATACCTGCACCGAATAAAGTACAAAATTATATGGAAATATATAATATTTCGAAAAAGAAGTTCAGAAAGCATAATTCAGTTTTCTCTTCATTGATGGGATGTTTAGCAAAGCTAAAACATTAGATTTCCAAAGACAGGTCCAATTTCCATCAGGATTGGAACAAGCAGTTAAGGAATAGAAAGGATATTTCCCAGGACACTGATATGTTTATCACTCGAAACGAAAACGAAAATACCCTCTTTGAAACGCATGCCATCTGCGCCTGTTCGTTTTGCCCTTTCTGACCCAGCGAGGTCGACCAAGTGTAGTTTTGCACATAAGATATCATCACCAAAATGATCATTATTTACTCCAGGCGTACATTGTATATTTTTCTTCTGTTCCATGGTAATTGTGAATATAGCATGCGACCGACTGTAGAACAGACGAAACATTCGATGAGTTCAAACAATGTCAAGCCGAAGTTGATAACTTGATCTCCAGGAAATAAAATACTGCACCTCGATTGACTGTTCATGTTGGTGCTTCCAGTGGCACGAGATAACGAACCACGAGACAAGTTTGAGGCCATTTCCTCCTTAGTTCTAACCTCTGGTTCAGTCACCCCAGCTAGTGTTATCCCTCCATTCACTGTTTCCCTGATTTGTATAGGAACTCTAGCAGGCACAGGTGGTTTCCCAACACTGGCCCCTTCCCCTTTAGCAAAAGCTGTCGAATTCGGATCCAGCAAATCAAACACTTCTTCCTTGAATATCTATCACAAAATTGAGCACAAAAACCAATCTTGTAGTTATCATCTCAACCCATCCACAATAAAGCCTGATGAACTTTTCTTTTTACCTCAATAAAAGATACTCTTATTAGAAACTCTGTAGATTCTTTCAATGTCTCAACTCTACTGAATATGCTATCCATCACCTTTGGTATTATCCCGCTATTACTCCCTTCCCCTGTGTAGTTAGTCCCCATCGTATACGTCTTCCCAGAACCCGTCTAAATTCAGAAATTTAAGCCACTCAGTTTGAATCATTTCAAATCAGACACGTCAAGAACACAAATATATTGAACTTATGGAAAACGAGCAAGAAAGCCAAAAAAAAAAAAAAGCGACTGGGTAGACCTGTCCATAGGCAAGAACTGTGGCATTGTAGCCATGAAAAAGAGCATCAACAAGCGGAGCCACACAATCGTCAAATATAGCAGAGGAAGGCGATCCCGTGCTACCGTACACATAGTCATAAGTAAAAGAATGCGATCCAATTTGCACCTAAACACATCAAAACCCCAATAATCGAACATCTTCAATTCAAACCGGAACTTTTCGGGTCAAGAAGAAATCAACAGAAGCAGCTCAGACACGATACCTGAGGCTCGCCGGGGACGACGGTGATGCAGTCGGTACAACCGTTGATGAGCTCCGGCGTAATCAACGGGCGGATATTGACGGCAACTCGCACGCACTCTGAATTATCCATTTCCGTCATACAAAACCCTAATTAAATAATCAATTAATTAAAACCACAAAGCATACACACGACAACACGACCAACGATCGCCTCTTCAAAACAGTGGGACGGAAGGCGTATCTTTCTTCGACGTATCAGCTAAAACGACGTGTCGCCGGCGATATCTCTAAGGGGATCTGAGAACAGCGAGGTATGGATCGGTCACCTGAGAAAGAAAATGGCTTATTTTAGGGGACGATAGAATTGGATTTGAATAAAAGGCGCTTCGTCCGAATTCAAATTTGGTGGGGTAGGTCACGTGCTTTGCAAGTGAGGAAAGTAACGGTACTCTCCGGTTCTCTTAACTATTGAATGCGTGAACCGAACCGGACAGGGTTTTTCAGTTGACTCATTTATTTTTCTTTTGACATTAAAAAATTCTGACTGTTAAATCATTGACGGACTGTTTGGAAACTTTCGAATTGAATTCATTATCGAATTGAATTCAATTACATTAATAAAGTTGGGATTGAATTCAATTTACACTGTTTGAAATCAATATAGTAATATTATAATTGAATTCAATTACACTGTTTGGAACAAATCCAGTAATATGATAATTGAATTCAATTACACCTCGCTCTTGCGAGCTTGTTTTGTTTTTTGTTTTAATTTTTTTAATTAAATTTATTTTAATCTCTTATATAATATTTATTAATTAATTATTAATTAAATAAAATGAAACATTTTAA
>JANIHY010126938.1:0-13442 GCA_027479065.1 Erythroxylum brevipes
TCATTTTCAAGAGGATTTTATCACTTGTCTTAATCTTTTCATTTTCTATTTTCAAAAACCCAAAAATACTTTTTACAATACTTTTTAGTTCATTAATATTTTCAAAAATCAAAACCCCCCTTTCCTTACTGATTTCACTTGCGTTTTATGACATATAGGCTAGCTTATGACCATTTCATTCGGTTCCGATTAAGTGATCTTTAGATCGATACGAAGAGCCGATCCAAAATGGCGTTGTTGTCGGGGAACCGAGAATTGGTTCTTTAGGTTAGCTTTTGTCATTTTGTTGCTACGTGAAGTTAGGATTCTTTTCTTTTAGATTGCATTCTGGATAGTTTAGCATCATACTCATTGATAGTTTTCTTTCATTTTTAATAGTTAGCATTTTACAGATTACGCCTTCTGTGAAAGTTCGCTGAGCCTAACTCTTACCTTTTCTGCGACAAACATTTCAAGTGAATCTGGCATAGTGGAGGCTAACACCAATATGACAATGGATGAAGTTGTTTTGTCACAACATGGCCATTTGTCGAAGGCTTATTGGGAGAATGAAAGGCCTCCATAACTCCCAGGTTGTTTCTTTCCTTCACTTGTTTACTGACTTATGCCTCGTGATTGCTCGTGACATATTTTGGTGCATTAGTTTGTTAAGTAAGTGTCAGGGAGAAACAACCCCAGTAGGAAAATAACTTAGCTTTTAGTTTAATTAGTAACCTTTCAATTCAATAAAATCCCTATTTAGTTCTGTCTCCAGTTTTCCTTCTGTTGTGTTGAATTGCCCTTTGTGTTTTCTTCCCTTATGCTTTATCTTTGCTTGTTTAATATTGAGGACAATATTTCATTTAAGTGTAGGGGAGGAATTTCTATCTATTTGAATTCTGCATAACAGCTTCTTCATGCATCAATTTTTGCCACTTAATTGTTTTTAAATAGGTCATATGAGTGTTTAAAGTTGTTAGCTTGGGAATTGAGGTGAATTGCATTTTTTCTAATGTGTCTGCAATTTTTCGCCGCGGCGACGCTGCGAATTATGTAATTCTTCCTAATTAGATTCTTTTCGCTCCTGTGTCTTAAGGATTTTATAAGCTTCAAAGTTGTACTTGTGTTTTCGAAAACACCACCTATGTTTTTAGATAAAAGTTGGTTTTGGCTAATTCCATTTTCAATGTTTTCAATACGAAGTAAATGAGGGTACGCTGAAAAGTAACACTTTACGTTTTTAAACCTCGAGATTGTTTAATTGAGATGCTAAACCTTAGTGGAATGATATTTGGGCTTGAATTCTTTCATTTTTGTGTGTATCTGCTTAATTCCATGTCTCTCTAGAACTTGTTTTAATTCTTGATCAAAGCTTAATGAACTAGAATTTTGTTAACATGATAGAGGCATTCTTTGTTCACCCCTTTTCCCAAACACAGCCCCACAAACACTTAACCATTGCTAGCCCCTTGAGCCATATTTCTGAGTGCATGCACATGACCTCATAGTGAATTAAATATTTCATTTCCAGTTCCTTACTTTAAGTTGATTTGTGTAGATAGTAGAATTCGAAAAAAAAATAGAAAGCTTTCTCGCAGGGGCATGGTTATTGAGAAAAGCCAAGAAAAAAGAGAAAAAAATAAAAGAAAAAAAATCAAACTCAAAAGGCTTTCTCAAAAAGAAAAGAAGGAAAAGTTCAGAAAGCTTTCTTTAAAAAAATAATAAATATAAAAAATATTGAAAAAAAATTATAAAAGAGTGTTAGATTATGTTTGTTATGTTGGTGTTTGTTTCATGATGCAAATAATTGTGGTGCATGTACTCATCTTTTTTTCTTCTCTTCAATCCATTAATTTAGCCTTCCATACATTACAACCTTGAAAAGCCCTCTTGATTTTCAAAATCATAGTTCTTGTAGTGGAGAGGTAGAATTATCACAAGCTTATGGTTAGGAATGGACTAAGCAAATTTAGAGTGTACTATCCTAAAGACAAGTGAGATGAGCGCAAACACCTTAACTTGAGAGAAATCTCTTTTGCTAAATCTCCTGGATTATATTCTTGAAGTGTTTATTTTTTTTAGCGCTCTTTTAGTCTACTTTGGTTGATTTATGAGAAAGTGGTTTTACCAATTTCCTACTCTAATTTTTAAACATGGATAGTATTTTCTTTTGCACTTGTATCTCTTTGACTTTTATAAGCTTTGTCCAGGAGTACAAAGGTCTAAGTATGGGGGAATTTGATTGAACCCAAGTTTGCTATATTATTTATTGACATTTTCATAGTTTTTGTTATACTTTTCGACTCCTTTTATTGATATTGTGCTTAATTTGATCCAAGAGTACATGTTTTGAATTAATGTGATTTGAGGGTCAAATTGTCATAATTAATTAACAATTGCACTCCCTTAAATTGTAGGACAATTGATATTACAAATTATTACTTTTCATTGCAGGTCTGAAGGGGAGTAGAGCCAACTCAAGAAGAGTATAACCAAGTGGAACAAAGAAATGGAAGCAATTAGATGACTTGTTGCGGCGACGTCAGTGACTCGCCGCTATAAGAAGTAATTACCCCGCCACGGCACCCCATGAAGGAAAAGCTTACCGCGGCGTGAATCAATTATCTCGTCACAGTGAGTGATCAGAAGGTACACCCCGCGACGTAACTCCCTCTCGTCGTTGCGGCAAGCAATCCAGAAAATGCACACCGCGACGTCGATTAATTATCTAGCCGCTGCGAACGGTCAGGTATCCGGACTTAAATTGGAAATTCCTCTCACTATTTCAGCCCGACCGGCGACCCATCCTATAAAAGCCTTACCAAAATTAGGTCATGGGGATCGATCATTCATAGAGAGACAACATTCGGCAGGGAGACAGACAAGCGAAAAAATAGAAGAAGAAGAAAGCAGTCACGACCTTACCACCCAGGGTTCCCTTCGGGGTTCCCTTGGGACAATGTTCACCTAGGTTTTGTCTTTCATTTCACCGCCGACTTCCACCATGGGTAGCTTGGATTCACCACGAGTTGTGAAGTTCCCGGTTGCAATGTGTGGTTAGGCATTTCTTATCTGTTGAAGATGTAGTGACGGCTGGAGTTTACCAAGCTTCAAAGGGGAGTAACTTAATCTATAGTTTAGCTATGATTTATGAATGCCTAAGTCTAGGATTTGTAACTAGTAGTAAAGCTACTTTATTATAGTTTAATTAAATATTGGACATTTAATGTGTTGTTTGGATTAGTAGTTACATTGTCACATTTAACTACACTGAGTTAGGTTTTATTGCTTTGCAGTTAGATTTGCTTGATTAGAGTTTAATTAAGCATTGAACAATGTAATGTGCTATGGATTTGTTTATGTAGAACTTTGTGCTTAAATATATGAAGTCTCATATATGTCAAGTTGTGATCTTGTTGATTCTCTTTTATCTGCCTAGTTGTGTTTGATATTGAGTTGATGCTAGATTTCATTTGACCCATTGCATTGACAAATCCACCGCATACACTAAGATGCTTTTAATAAGGTTTTAAGCAATGGAGTTCATTGATTAAAACCTTGGACTTAAAGTGTCCTTTAAGGTTCTAAGGCTTAAGAGCGCTCAATGGGATCTTGAGAAATGGAGTTCATTAATCAAGATCCTGGACTTAAAGAGAATCCTTTAAGGTTTATCATTTCAAACTTAGTGATTTCTAATCCACCGCACACACTAAGATGTGCTTAACGAGAACTTCAGCAATGGAGTTCATCGATCAACATCCTAGACTTAAAGAATCCTGTAAGGTTCTAAGGCTTAAGAGCGCTTAATGGGGTCTTGAGAAATGGAGTTCATTAATCAAGATACTAGACTTAAAGAGAATCCTTTAAGGTTTATCATTTTAAACTTAGTGATTTCTAATCCCATCAAATCAGTTTTGAACTATGATAGCCAAAGCTCATTTTCAAGAGGATTTTATCACTTGTTTTAATATTTTCATTTTCTATTTTTAAAAACCCAAAAATACTTTTTACATGCTTTTTACAATGCATTTTAGTTCATTAATAATTTCAAGAGCGAAACCCCCTTTCCTTACTAACTTTGCTTGCCCTTTATGGCATATAGACTAGCTTAGGTCTATTTCATTAGGTTTCGATTAAGTGAGATGACTCGAGATTGCATCCTATATTGCAATCCTTGGAATTAAATTATTTTTGATTTGGCTTGCAAGGGATCGATCTTTAGATCGATACGAAGAGCCCATCAAAATATCCCCAATACATGTGAGGAGAGAGCAAACACTTTATCTTGAGTGACATTTCTTTTGTCCAATCTCTTGGATTGAATTCTTTTAGTGTTTGTTTTATTAGCACTCTTTCAATTTTCTTTGATTGAATTTTGAGGAAGTGATTTGTGCCAAGTTCCTGTTATTGTTTTGAGCATGGACGAATTTTTCTTTTACACTTGTATCTTTTCGACTCTTATAAACTTTGTCCAAGAGTACAAAGGTCTAAGTGTGGGGGAATTTGATTGAGCCCAAGTTTATTATATAAATTGGCTACACTTTCATAGTTTTTAATGTGCTTTTTGACTCTTAATTTTTGATTTTTTTGCTTTAATTAGTCCCTTGCATGAGCTCATACTTTATACAACTTTATAGCGAAATTGTTGCAAATTGACATTAATTCTATCATAATTTTTCCAAGGACAATTGATACTGCAAATTGTTGTTTCATATTGTAGGGGGAAAGAAGAGTCAAAAGGATTAGAAGAGTCGACACGTCGCGGCACATGAAGAAGTTTGCACGTCACGACGTGCTACAAGCAACACGCCGTGACGAGCGATCCAAGAAGAGCACGTCGCGACGCCAATCAAATAACACACCGCGATGAACAATCCAAGAAGACACGCCGCAACGTCAAAGAAGCATCTCGCCGCGGCGAGTAGACGGATATCCGGACTTTATTTGGAAATTTCTCTCACTGTGTTGACCCGACCCGCACCCATCATTTAAAAGGTTGCTAAATTTAGGTCAAATGGGGATGATCTGTTGAGATATACTTGGGAGGCAGAGAGACAATTTTTCCATAGAACATGATCACCACTTCATCTCCGACCATCGCCATCATCTCTACTTTACCGCCAATCTCTACTGCAGCCATGGGTGACATCCGATCTTCAACAGTCGTGAGAGAATCCGGAGTCATGCTCGGCTAAATCCACATTTCCTTTTGAGAATTTAGCATCGGCTTGAGTTCACCGGTTCTTAAAAAGGGAGTTAATCTTAAATCGTCAAGTTTAATCGCATTGTTGTAAATTCCTGAGTTAGGGTTTACTGCCATGTAGTTAGATTAGCTTGGTTATAGTTTAATGAAGTGTAGAATGATGTCTTGTGTTATGGGATTGGTTATTTGTAGAACTTTGATGCTCAATATATGAAGTTACATATATGTCTTTTGGTGATTGTGTTAATTCTCTTTATCTGCCTAGTTGTGTTTGATATTGAGGTTGTGCTTGAGCCAAATGACCAATTGCATTTACTTGTCCATTTCAAACACTAAGATGCATTTAACAAGGTTGTAATTAACAGAGTTCGTTGATTAAAACCTTGAGGTTCTAAGGCTTAAGAGCACTTAATGGGATCTTGAGAAATGGAGTTCATTAACCAAGATCCTGGACTTAAGGAGACTCTTTAAGGTTTTTTAATCGAAAACTTAGTGAATTTCACTCCCAGAAAATTGCTTTGAAACATGATAGCCTAAACTCATTTTCAAGAGGATTTAATCGTATTTGCTTATTACTCGAATTTTTCAATTTCATTTTCTTATATACTTTCTCCTTCAATTTTAGTCAAATTTTCTTAATTCTTTCAAATGAGCCAAAACCCCCTTTATCAACTTTGTTTGCAATTTTTTGACAATTAGGCTAGCTTAGACTCTTTTTAATTGGTTCCAATTAAGTGAGACGACCCGAGGTTGCATCCTGTATTGCAATCCTTGGAATTTAATTATTTTTGGTTCAGTTTTTAAGGGATTGATCTTTAGATCGATATGAAGTGCCAATCAAAAAATGGCGTCGTTACCGGGGAACCAAGAAATTGGTTTACCATAGGATAGCCATTGCCATTTCATTTCAATTGTCGTTGATAATCGGAATCTTTTCTTTTGCAGTGCATTAAGGATAGTTTAATTTTCATACTTGTTCATAGTATAGGTTTTGGTTTTCCTTTTCATAAGCATACTTTCATACTTTAATTTTTTCTTACTTACCAAATTTTTCACGCATACACACTCGTACATACATCCATACAATCATACACTCGCATTCATCACATTTCGCTTTTATTCAACTTTGTGTGATTGTGAGAGAATTTTGTTACTATTTCTTTTATCTGTGGATTGATTTTGCGCATGCACAGGAGAGGTAGACTTGTTCAATTCCAACCTGAAATTGAGAGACACTTGCGGATACTCAAGAAAGAGAGGAAAGAACAAGAGAGAAGTAGATTAGTTGAGCAAGAAAGAGAAAATATGGCTGAAAACCCCAATTTTTTCCCAAATCCTAACTTTCCTGCAAACCAACCTAGAAACAGAAATAATGGAGGAAATGGTGAGCATGAGAGAGTATGAGAGAACAATGAGAATCAAAGATGTAGGACTATTAGGGAAGCGATAACTTCTGATGTGCATTATGATCCATTTACTGCTGCTTGACCTAATTTTGATGTTAATTTTGAAGTTAAAGGTTTGTTAATTAATTCCCTTCCTAAATTTCATGGCTTGGCAGGAGAAGATCCGTACATGCACCTACATTCTTTGACGATAATTTGTCAGAGTACGAAGCCAGTAGGAGCGACATTGGACCAAGTGCTATGGAAAGTGTTTCATCTGTCCTTGGAAGGAAAGGCACGGGAGTGGTACATGAGTCTTCCGAGGCATGTGGCCAATGCTTATCATAGCTGGACCAATCTGAGGAAGGCCTTTTTGGAGAAGTATTTTCCAACTTCTAGGACATCTTTGATGAGGAAGGAAATTTATTCAGCCCGCCAGGAGTATGATGAATCACTGTATGACTATTGGAACCGCTTCCACGATCTTCTGTCCAGATGCCCCCATCACCAAATTCCCAATGAGCAATTGGTGCAATATTTCTATGATGGGATGAAGAGTCAGCAGAAAGGTATGTTGGATGCTGCAGCTGGAGGTTCTTTGATTGATCTTACAGCCTTGGAAGCATAGGACTTGATCAAGAAGATGGCCTTGAACCATCAACAATACAGTGTGAGAGATTCTAGAGGAGTGCATGAGTTGGGAGCCTTAACAGCTCAAGCTAAAAGAATGGAAAGCCTAGAATTGAAAGTGGATTCCTTAGAAAATCGGATAACCTCACAGCTGTCTTTCATCACGGCCGAGCTGAAAAATTTGAATGTACATCGTTCTGCTCCTTCAACAGAGCTTACCGCACCTAGTTGTGAAAATTGTAGGTCGGTAATGCATATTTCGAGCATTTGCCCCGGATGATATGAGGAAGTATTGGCAATGTATCAAGGAAGGCAGAACCAGAAATGGGATCCATACTCCAACACGTACAATGAGGGATGGAAAGCTCATCTAAGATTCAGTTGGAGAAATGAAGAAGGTAGAGCGCCGAACAGATTTCAAAGCGGAGCTGGATTGTCAAACAACCAGTTTCCCGACCAACATGCTTTGACGGTGCAACAACCTAAAGAGGACACCAACCAGCTTTTGCACAGTATGATGACGCTTATGAAGGAAGAGAGGAATTCTAATGCTAACCAATTTAATGCCATTGCTTCTCTTATTCAACAGGATTCCTCGAAGACTGCTGCTAGGTTCAATGCTTTGGAGAAGAGAATGGAGCAATGGGAAACCAAGGCCGAAAACCTAAATTCCTATGTCACTCAGTTGTCTAACAACTTGAGTGAAAATCAAGCTAGGAGCAGTGGAACCATACCTTCCAATACTGTGATGAACCCCAAGAGCTTGAATGCGATAACTTTGAGAAGTGGGAAAAAGGTTGAATTCAACATTCCGGATGAGGAAGAAGCACACACAGAGGAAATTGAGGCTGAGGAAGCACCTCAATTTAAAGAAAAGGAAATGAAATCAGAAAGTGTCAGAGAGGAGGAACTATTAAAAGAAAAGAAGAAATCAACAATAGCTAAGAAAGAAACAACTCCAAGAGGTTCCAAGGAGAAAACAAAGGATGGAGAATCAAGCAAGCAAGCAGGTAATGGTAAAGAGGTAAGTATTCAAGACCTCCCTTTTCCAAATTCATATTTGATGAGCAAGCACATGAATGAGATAAAACATGATAAAGAAATCATTGATTTATTTGGGAAAGTGGAAGTGAATGTCCCCTTGCTTGACTTAGTGAAGAGAGTTCCGGCCTACTCTAAATACTTGAAGGACTTGTGCACGAATAAGAGAAAGTTTAGGCCGAACGAAAGAGTCCAGGTAAGCTCCAATGTGTCTGCATTATTCAAGCCCCAAATTCCAGTCAAGTGTCAAGATCCTGGATCGTTCACTATCTCTTATGTTATAGGTAAGGTGACAATCGGGCAAGCATTATTAGATCTAGGGGCGACTATCAATGTGATGCCTAAATCAGTCTACAAGGGCCTAGGAGTAAAAAGTATAAAACCTACATCTGTAGTTTTACAATTGGCCGATAGATCCTTTAGGCATCCAATGGAGATAATTGAGGATATCTTGGTCCAAGTTAAAGGTTTAGTGTTTCCTGTCGATTTTTATGTTCTTGACATGTCTACTGAAATTGTGCAGGATACTTCACTGATTCTCAGACGACCCTTCCTCCGGACGGCAAGCACCTTGATAAGCATGACGGAAGGGAAGATCAAAAGGTAAGCTTCAACATGTACGAAGCCATGAAACACCCCCATGAGCATTATTCTCTGCTTGGAGTAAATATGCTTGATACGGTTATTGACGATGCATGTTGTGATTTCGCACAAACTTTAACATCTTCTACTGACAATCTCTTTGGAGAAAATTTTCTTGCTGATGATTTTGCAGGAGAGCCTTCGAGTAGGGGATTGCACATGGAGCTACCCAGGAGCCAAGCTGCTGCGATGAAGCTTGGATATCAACCGGATGACCATCCCGAGCTACAAGACCCACCGTGAGCCCAGGTTATTTCTCTACCTGCATTTTCAATATATTTATGCACCTTACTTGGAATTGATACGAAATTTTGTGTTGCATGAGTATCTTGATTAAGTGTGGGGGAGAGACCCAACCAATAGGCTTAGCTGTAGTTAGGTAGGATTTCTGTTTCTTGCTCTAATAAATTACTTCCCCTTTGTGCGCCTTAAATCATTCTGAATTAACGAAGCATGGCATTGGTAGAAGAGATTGGTTTTTGTGAGATTGATTGTTGTTTGATTATGCAATTTTTTTAAGATCTTTAGGTTTGGGTTTTCTGTTCGGGTGCCTCATTTCTTTTTACCCCTTATGTCGTGACGTTTTTAAATTTGTACGTCGCGACATGTCTCGTTCTTCTTTGACGCCTACACCGCGACGTGCTCACATTTATACGTCGTGACGTGTCGTCAATTGAAATTCCCTTTTGCCCCTTTTGGTCTGTTGGTCTTCTCATTTTTTTCCGGTGCCCCTTTTTGTCTTTTCCCCTCGCGACCTTCTGCATCCATTCGTCGTTTCTTCTTCTTCTCTTCCCCTTCATCTTTTCTCCTCTGACACTCTGTTTCTGCTGTCATCGCTCTCGATTTCTTTCGATTCTCTCTGTCGTACAGCTGTGCCCAGAGTCTCCGCCGTCTCCCTCCTTGCGTTTTCGACCTCTGTAAGTGTCCCATTCCCTCTCGTTTTGCCGTTTTTCGTCCTCATTGTTAGTAGTTTTAAATTAGGTCTTTGTGAAGAGTGTTGCTCATCACGATGCGTCTGGAAAATCACCATACATCGCGACGAATGCCTTGCCTCGTCGCGACGCATGTTAATTCGTATGCCGCGACGTCTGGACAAGGTGGCTGATTTTTTGCTTACCTCCTTATTGATTTTTCTGTTCTAATTCTTTTTGTGTGCAGGACAATGCCTCGAACCAAGAATGCTAGCAGGGTCGATCGTCCCCATTCTCCTTCTCATGTCCTCCCATATTCCTCTGACTTGCTCGACGAGTTTTTCTCTGACCATTCCGTTTCCCTTCACCCCGCTGCCTCTCCGTCCTCTTTGGGAGTTTTCTCCACTCACTCCCCTTCTCCTCAACCTTCACATTCTTCATACCGTCAACCTTCTCCTACCCATTCTTCTTCCTTTCTGGTTGATCCGAAGTATGCTAAACTGGCTGCAAAAACTGAGGCCAGGGCTATACTCAAGGAAAAGCCTTTTCCTCTAACCTCCCACAACAACCCCTTCATTCGATAACTGTTTCAACTCAAGCTCTCCAACTTAGCCCAACCCCGAACCTCTAGGAACCTCACTTTCGTCCGCTAATACTATACCAATGCCCGTTACTCCGGCGCCTACAGAATAATATTCCGCGTTGTTACCATTCCCCGCACTTTCACTGTTGTCTCCATTAGGGAGCATTACCACCTCCCTCCTACCCCCCGTTGCCACTACACCGAACTCATCAATGAGTACCCTTGGGCCGATGTCCTTCGCACCCTCTGTCCCGAGGGTACCGACTGGTATCAACCCAGGAGGGCTTAGCGCTACATCCACCGCTCTGACCTTCGCTCTGAAGCCCGTCCGTGGCTTCATTTCATTTGCAACAACATCCTCCCCACCTCCCACCTTGCCATGGTTCCTAAGGAGCAGGCTCTCTATATCTACCTGTTGATGGTCGGTCGGCCCAAAAACCTATCTCAAGCCATCACCTCCGCCCTTCGCCAATGCATCCTATCCTCTAACGTCAACCATTCCCTCATCTTTCCCCACCTGATCACCGACATGTTCCGGGCCTATCGAGTTCCGGAACATACGACCGATCTAACTTTTGAGCCTACCCCTGCCTTCAAATATATCCGTCTCCGCAACCCTCGTCGCCTACACCCCCCACCTGACCCCCTCCCCACCTTCTTATCCCTCCCCTCGCCCTGTGGCTTCTTCCCGTTTTCCCTCCACTCCTGCTCCTCCCGTTGTTGCACCTCCCGCCCTCCCTGATCAGGTCGCCCTTCTTCGTGAGGACCTACGGCACATTGAGGCCTAGATGGCAGCTGACCTCCAATTCTACCACTCCATGTTCACATTGATTGCGGATCGTCTCCAGTTGCCCATCCCTCCTGCGGCTCGGGATTCTTCAGCTGGCTCTAGCACTTCTCAGTTTGCCCCTTCAGAACTGCCGGTTAATAATCCTCTGGCCTAATTTTGGCATTTTGCTCTTTTCTTTTCTTTTCTTGTCTTTATTTTCTTTTGTTGTCTTTTTTTTTTCTGTATTTAGTTCCTTGGTTCTTTTGTCTTTTTTGTACTTGACTTGTTCCACTTAATAATCAATCTTCATTTCCCTCTTCTCTCCCTTTGTGCCTTGTTCTTATTATGTTTTCCTTGCTACTTTTTCATTGAGGACAATGTGTGCTTTAAGTGTGGGGGAGCTATTTCCCCATTTCTCTTTCTTATTGCATGCCTGTTGACATAGTGTTTATGAATTATTGGCCTATAATGCATTCTGTTGATAAAACTTGGTAAATTTTAAAATTTTCTGTCATTCTGCATCTCCTCACCGCGACGAGCGATCACACGTCGCGGCAAATCTGTTCATTCGAGTGCGTACATCGCGACGACATTCGTGTTATACGTCGCGACGTCACCTTTATGCAGGAATGATTTTTGCCTAATTCTTCCACTCAATTCAAATATTTTCTACACTGGACTTTTGTGTCTGTTTTTTTCAAAGCTTTTACTAGTTTCAAAATGATGCTTGAGTTTTTGAAAACACCTCCCATCCTTTTCATGATAGTTGGAATTGGAAAAAATCTTGCTTTCAATGTTTTCAACACAAAGTGAATGGAACCATGCTAACAAAGTAGCATTTTAAGTTTTTGAGACTTGAGATTGGTCATAGAGACAAATACCCTTGTTGGAAGGATATTTGAGCTAAAAATTTTCTTTTATCTTTGTGTGCATCTGCTTATTTCATACTTCTCTAGAACTTGTTTCAATTCTTACTCGAAGATTGATGGATTAGATTTTTGTTGATGTGATAGAGGTATTTCTTCTTTAACCCCTTTTTACAAACACAGTCCCTTAAATACTTATCCCTTGCTAGCCCCTTAAGCCTTCTTGTTATGAGCATTTGCATTCATATTTTTATGGTGTCATTAGTTATTTTGCTTTCGCTTCTAGTTAAAAAAAAAAAAACAAACAAAAAAGTATATCCCAAACAGGGATAGTGAATTTTTGTGTGTCCCAAAAAGGGACAATATCTCAAAAAAAGAGACAGTGAAAAAATAGTGTATGCATTCTGTTTATGCAAGTATTTAGTTTCAGTTCAACTATTGACATCAATTCTTCGTTTAGTACATGTTCTCATACTATTCTTTCTTTCACTTCATCCATTTAGCCTTCCGTACATTACAACCCTAAAAGTCCTCTTGATCTTCGAAATGATAGTTCTTGTAGTGGAGAAATAGACTTGACACAAGCCTATGGTAGGAGATGGATTAAGCAGATTGAGAGTAAAAATATCCCTAAACACAAGTGAGATGAGCGCAAACACTCTATCCTGAGTGATTTTCTTTTGTTCAATCTCTTGTACTTGAATTCTTTCAGTGTTTGTTTTATTAGCACTCTTTCAATTTGTTGTAGTTGAATTCTGAGAAAGTGAATTGCGTCAATTTCCTTTTATTGTTTTGAGCATGGGCTGATATTTTCTTTCCCTCTTGTATTCTTTTTTACTCTTGTAAACTTTGTCCAGGAGTACAAAGATCTAAGTGTGGGAGAATTTGATTGAGTCAAGTTTACATTATCAATTGGCTGTATTTTCATAACTGTTTATGCACTCGTTGACTCCTAATTGACGACTTTTGTGCTTAAATTGGTTCTTCATAATGAGCTCTTGTAATTCACAATTTGTCAGTAAATTGTCATAATTTGATATTAATTTCTCTATAATTTTCATAAGGACAATTGATACTACAAATGTTATTTTATATTGCAGGAGCAAAGGAGTCAACCCATCAGAAAGTCAACAGGTCGTGAGGTCCTATCCACACGTCGCAACGCATGTTAATTCGCACGTCGCGACGAGCAAATTACTTCTACACATCGCGACACATGTTAATTCGCACGTCGCGACTAGCAAGCCAATTCTACACGTCGCGACGAATATTTATTCACACGTCGCGACGTACGAGCGGATACCCGACTTTAAATGGAAAATTTCTCTCACTGTATCGACCCGGCCCGCATCCATCATTTAGAAACCTTGCTATTTTTAGGTCAAAGAGGAAGAAAGATCTTTCGGAGACACTCTTTGGAGGCAGCAGAGACG
>JANIHY010126975.1:0-13432 GCA_027479065.1 Erythroxylum brevipes
CTCACTGAGTTCGCAAAACTCACCCAAAATTTGCAATTATTTTTCAGGACCCAGAAGAATACCCCGTTAGGCAACGGTCGTATAGCAACCGCATGCAAGTGAGAAAAGAGGTCGGGATCAGTTCGCGTCAGCATTAGTGTATAAGAAAAATTGTACTTTCTGATTAGGTCATGTTGTAAAGTCAACAGACTGAATTGCTTTGTATTTATAAAAAGGACCCCTTGGTCATTGAATTCACCGATGATTATTTATGTAAATTATTTTCTGCATAATATATAATGTATGTGTATGTTTCAAATAAAAAAAATTATACTGAGTTTTGACTGAGTGATGTAGCACGCCACCCTCACAGGGCACAGACTCGGATATCACCGTCGATGTCGGGTTCAGGTCATGCGGGAGTGGGGGTTATAGCAATAACAACTTTATATGTGAGTAAATTTCTTAAAAAAGAGGGCAAGCAGCAGACTTACTATATCTTAAAAGAGAATAGAGAAGGTCTTTAGATCTGTTCAAGTTCAATTCATTAAATCTAAATTATTGAAATTAGTAAGTATAGGAAGTTGATGATGAAATCTATGATAAGACCTAAAAAAAATCAATTCTCAAACAAATTAAGGGAGATGACCCTATTGTTCTAATCACCAAAATACTTCTCCAACACCAGCACAGTCCTCCCAACAACATCCACGTATGAACATTTGACCTAAAAGCATCCATAACATTATATAATATGCAAAAACTTAAGAATTTCAAAGCTAGATAATTACCTCTAGATATTGCTCTACTGGAAATGATACCATAGCTGAAGGATCTTTTGAACCCTTAGGAATAAAATTCATAAACATAAAGTGCAGCTATATGAAGTGAACAGAGTGAAAAAATATCAGTGGCATTTAACTTTTATCTACAAATGGAATTAAATGGATAGTGCAATTATATGGTGTAGGAAAGCAGATAAAGAGGACTTATACATCAAACACTGCAGATAAGTTTATTGAGAAGTTGAAGAAGAAGGGTTATAAATTCCTCTACATGGTTGATGCTATTGATGAGTATACGGTTGGCCAGTTCAAAAAATTTGAAGGTAAGAAGCTTGTATCCACACTCTGTTTACAGGTACCAAGGAAGAAGAACATTAGGTTGGGGCATCCTTTATGACCCTACTTAGGTAGGGGGTCCAATGTAGTTGCCTTGTTAACAGCATTAAACAAGGCTTGAAACATAAACAACCTCCATTTAAACATCTAGCAATCCTATAACAATAAGGAGGCTCTCATTCTCTAATTGTAAACATTCATTAACTCAATTCAACATCGTTTGAATAGGCATTGTAACAAAGCCCTATCATATAATTAAAGATTTCAAATTATGAATACTTGACCTAAAAGCATCCAGAACACTAGATAATGTGCAAACAACTTAAGAATTTTAAAGCTATAAAATTAACTCTAGATATTGCTCCACTAGAAATGACACCACAACTGAAGGATCTTTTGAACTCTTAGGCAAAACTACTTAAAATGTAACAGTAATTTGCACAGTTAAATTTATCAATAGTTATGGATAAAGGGGTATAGGAACAAAATTCATATACATAGAGTGCAGCTATATGAAGTGAAGAGAGTGAAATACATATTGGTGGCATTTAACTTTTATCTACAAATGGAATTAAAGATAAGGTGCAATTATATGCTGATTGATAAGAATACTGTATATCAATCAACATTGGTATCTTCTCATATAAATATATTCCATAGCTAGAAAATTATTCACCTTTCAGTTTTCACACAACCAAGTTTGCAATTAACACGTTACACACACATATGTGCATCATGATGCATTATTTGATAGTGTAGAATGCAAATGTCTTAGCTCCATCATTGATTTAATAAATTAACAGTTGCTTAACAATAACACACAAGATCATGGCTCAACAATAACACACAACTAAGGTTCAACTACATAATAAGACTTTACTTATCATCATCATCGTCGATGGACTCTTCCAATACAATATCACATTCAATCTCACTACTGCTTGTCTCCAAGTCATCTAAATCGTCATACAAACATTGCTCAAAATTTAATATAACATTATTTATTACATCAAATGCAATATCAGTTCAATCTAAAAACTCTAAGTAACATTCCTCGACTTCGACTGGAACTTTGTAAGATTCCTCAACATCATTTAAACCTTCTTCATTAGCATTGGAAGGGACATCATATGCACGTCTAACTTCATATTCTTGCACAATCCACCAATTTAAACTGAGTAACAAATCTTCCACAAAACAAACTTACTTCGTTTGGTTTGCCAAAATACATGGGTTATCCTTGAACCAAAACTTAGTTATGTTGTTGCTTTTTACAATGCCGTTGACCCTCATATGCAAATTTCCAAGATCGTACCATTTGCATTTGAAAACCACAACACTTTTACTATTGGACCCCAAACCTTTCTTTTAAATGGGAAATTGTTGGTGATTATTCATGTGTAGAAAAAAGGAAAATTCTTGAACTTGAAATGAAATAGAAAATATGGTTTAGACACAAGATGGGTTATATGTGATATGTTGGAAGTTAAAAGCTGGAAAATGTATATGTTCATTGAGTATGCTTCGGTATTTTAGCCATAACTTTTTCTCTGATACTATAAGTGTTGGAATCCTACCCTTGCGGGTCACGTGCCCGACGTCTTACGTAACATTTGGACGTACATCCTACAAGGGAGGAATTCTACACCAAGTCAAACCTAGAAAATGAACTCATCTCACATAATTCTGAACAGATTTTGGAATAGCTCAAAAAGGAATTTCAATAAAACTTCTTCACCACATTTGTTCCTCATTGCCTTAAGTTTCTAACGACACAAAAAATGCTCAATTTAGTTTAGAAATAAAGAAGTATTGGCCAAAACACTTTCGGGTTAAAATTAAACCGAGATTGAATACTACACCCAAATTCACTCCCAAAATTGAAAGCCTTAAGGCCTAAATTAAAAATTTATTCCTTCATATAAGATGTAGCCCCATGTCTCTAGTTTGTTCAGAAATAAGAATCAACTCAATTGGAGCTCTACAGATAAAGATATCACCAAGATACTGAAGTCTGTTCAGAAAATATAAAATCCAACTCACTTTGATTTAATCAATCTTTTTCAAAATTAATCTCAAAAACCATAAATTTCCAAGACCGCGTCGCGATCGCGACAGTCTCACCAGGGCTACAACGTTGCGAGGGCAACACGGCCCCTTCTTCCCACCTTTAACCCGACCTTTTTCCATTCTTTTGCTTATAACTTTTTCATCCGACCTCCGATTAACCCATTTTTTGAAGCGTTGGATTCCTAAGAATTTCCTCATTGAAATTCCTTTTTGAGCTATTCCAAAATCTGTTTGGAAGTAAGTGAGATGAGATCATTTTTGAGGTTTGACTTGGTGTGGAATTCCTCCCTTATGGGATGACCGTCCATATGTCACGTAGGATGTCGGGCACGTGACCCACAAGGGTAGGGTTCCAACATTTACCCCTATCATATTCAAGCCTGATAATATCTGTTAGCTTCCCATAAAATGTAATATTATCTTCCCCATAATTTTCTAACACTGCAACACCACTATTTTGTGTAATCCTATGCAGATCCCGAGCTTCAGTGAGAAATCACATCCCATTTGTATTGCATACAGTATACTTTTGTACCAAACTATGAGGTCCAGGCGCTAATGCATACAAAGACTCAAAGTTATTTCCTTCACGCCGACTAGTTAATGTCTTCATCTATAACAAGAAAGGAAAAGTAGTTAATAATATATAATTATTAATACACACCATGTACAAACCTTCTTCTCACCTGATGCTTAAACCATGAAGAAAATTGTTCTTTATGTCTCCTGTCAACATATAATGGACTTTGTTACCTCAACTCATCCATGTGCTCACTATGGATGATTAAAAATTCAATCAAAATTATATGAAATATCTTACTTATTACATATCTTAATTTCACAATAGGTTAGAAAAACTTACTCAATAAAGGGCCTAATCTTATGAAAATTCATAAGCACATACCAATGTCCAATCTTTAGCTCATTTGTAGGAAGAGCAATTGTTTTGCTAGCACTAATTGGCTTACATTGTTGGAAGAACACTTATATGTCACTACCATCAATCATATCATTGAATCACTTTGGCACGTTGAAGTTGGTTTCAATTCCCTTTAGATACATCGAACAGAATGTCATGCACTCTTTAACAACATATGTTTCGGCAATTGACCCTTCTGGATGTGCTTTATTTCTAACAAATCCCTTTAGTGTACCTAGGAATCTTAACAAATGATTAACCATAATTAGACAGGCCACTATTTACTTCACTTTTAAGAGTAATAGGATAAATTTAAATAATACCTCTCAATTGGATACATCCATCTTTACGTAACTGGTCCACTAAGTAAGGCTTCATTCGGCAAACAAATAGCCAAATGTACCATGATATCAAAGAATTTCGGTGGGTATATCATTTCAAGTTTGCATAAGATTAAAGTAATCTCATGAGACATCTTTTGTACGTCATCCTTATTCAGACTTTGTCTACAAATTCGACTAAAGAAGTCCCCCAACTCCATTAAAAACACCTTTCACATCTTTATTCAAGATGGCACGAGTGCCTAATGGAAGAATGCTTTGTAACAGTATATGAAAATCATGAGACTTAAGCCCACTAATCTGCCTTTCATCAACATTAACACATCTAGATATATTTGATGCATAACCATCTGGAAACTTCACTTGCTTTACAAAATTCTTCTTCTCATCAGAAGACATTGTATAACATGCTGGAGGTTCTCCCACAATAGTTCCATCAGTTGCTCTTATCAAGTATAATTCTTTTCAAATATTCATATCTTCGAAATCAAGCCGAGCCTTGATTCTATCTTTGATTTTACCATCAAAATTCATCAAAGTACTAAGGATATTATCACAAATATTCTTTTCTATATGCATGACATCAAGGTTATGCCTTAATCTTAACTTATGCCAATATGGTAGATCAAAAAGAATGCTTTTTTTTAAAATTCCAATTAAGCTCTCCTTCCAATGTCCTTCTCCTTTTGTTGCTCGGGTGCTTTCCATGACATATATTCTGTACATGAAATAATTGTTCCACCATATCATCTCCATCTGATAAGTTAGGTATAGGCTGACGATCTCTTGCCATCAAACTTCTTGCTTTTTATCCATGGATGATCGTAAGGAAGAAAACAACGATGACCTAAGTAACCAATCTTACTTCCTAACTTACAAGAAGGACTGTGCTTGTTACAAACAAGGTATGCCTTACAACCTTTTGTGCTCTAACCAGAAATAGTACCATAGGTTGGAAAGTCATTGATAGTTTATATTAAAGATGCATGCATTCAAAAATTTTCTTATTTTGAAACATGAAACACATCAGAACCATCTTCTCATAACTCATTTAACTCATCTACTGGTGGTATCATATAGACGTCAATGTCTCTACCAATCGCTTTTGGACCTATAATAACCAACGATAGTATAAAGAATGACTCATCCATACACATCCAAGGGGGTAAATTGTATGCTAAGAGAACAATAGGCCATACACTATATGAAAGTGACATGTTGTCATGTGGATTGAATCCATCTGTTGCTAAGCCTAGTCTAACATTATGTGGTTCTTTGGCAAACTCAGGATACAGCTCATCCAAGCTTCTCCATCAGAAGGATGAACCATGGTATTACTGTTAAGTTTAGACCTATCATTATGCCATGCCATTTGTTTAGCGGTCTTACTTGACATGAATAATCGTTGTAATCTGGATGTTAATGGAAAGTACCACAATACTTTATGTGGTATCTTCTTACCCCTTCCATCATTAATGTTCCATCTTGATGTTCCACACTGGGGATAACTTTCCAAGTCCCCATAGTCTTTCCAAAATAGGCAACAATCGTACTTACATGCATGTATCGACACATAACCCAAGCTTAGGCTCCATAGAAATTGATTTGCTTCATAATAGGACTTCGGCAAAGATTTACAATTAGGTAACACATCCCTCACCAGATCAAGTAGCATGTCAAATGAATTATTTCTCCACTTGTTGTATACTTTCAAATAAAGCAACTTTATTAAAAATAACAACTTTGAAAAGTTTGTACATCCCGAGTATAACTCTTCAGTTGCTTTTTCTCATCAATTCATGAAAGGCATCCATAATAGAATCTCTAATGCCTATAGGAGGACTCCTTCTGTCCTGATTAATTGGACAATCATTTAAAAAAGTATTCACATCATTAAGCAAATCTTGCATCCCATCATCCTCCTTATCACCATCACTTTCATTAATATCATTGCCTGTCCCATCTATGTCTACATTTGCAGTGTCAAACCTTTCTTCCCTAGAGATAAAATCTATATTTTGGTGGTTCACCATGTAAAACCCAATGGGTATATGATTGGTTTATGTCGAATTGCATTAAATGTTAAAAAACATTCCTCTGAGATCTCATATAATAATTCATGCAACGTGCATAAGGGCATGAAATGTCACACTCTTTGCCCTTTTTTCCAGCCAACAAAGTCATGAACATTCTCACTCCATAAATGTATTCACGGGAAACCTTAACATTGTTCATCTAACTCTTATCCATTGAGAAAGAAATACCTATTAATTCAATATAATAATTAGAACATTATAAGGAAAAGGAAAAGGGGATTCAAGTTCAAAGGTAACACTAGGTGAATAGTACAACAATAATGCCTCAACCTATCATTAAATACTATGTGCCACCTACGTAATACCCTTAGAGGTTAAAAAAGAAGGATGAGGAAAACTTCAAGAAATTTGTAGATAGTTTCAGAAGTTACACATCAACTTCCCATTTACAAAAGCAGCAGGTAAATATTATCCTATGCAAAGTTTAAAGGAAATCATCAATAAATAAAAATAAACTATTAGGTTAGGTTCTAAGAAGTCTAACTACCTATGAGAGTCGTAGATAAAGAAAGGCTTAAACCATTGTTTAACAACTAAGAAAAATTACAAGAAGGAAGATTTTGATAAATACATAATCCAAGCTAAGACATCCATACAAATATTAGCTTTCCTCTAAACATTCTAATATGTATAATTTGTATTATTATTTGATAAACTATACAGATAACTAGGGGGAGAGTAATAAAAAAGTCATTAAACAAATTAAGCAAAATATGACATTTCATTTCTCTATTTATGTATGAATGTAGGATCCTTACTTTATTGGAGCAAATTCAATAGCTATAGTATGAATGCAAACAAATCAATTAACAATCTTGCAACTTCATACTTATAAGTTAGCATACTTGCTTCTTATTTTCCAATGGCTCCTCCAACTATGACCTCATACTTGGAAATAGTATCTCTCATAAAGCACGATAAATTAGAACTAAACTTCAATAATTGAATGTATATTTACCACAAATAATTGAACAAGATAAACCTTAATAAGTGTCACAAAAACTACATTGTTTTCAAATATGATAATAAAGATAAATGAAATGAAGAATGAAGAAAATAATCTATATATGTGTTCTTATCTACAAGATAACTCTGAGTACATTAGGTTAAGTTTATAATGAAGAGTCTCTAAGGGTAGAACATGATAGATTTAATTGATAGGTTTTTTGGATAAGAACTTTATGATTGTATTATTCATATTCAACTAGGAAAATCAATTGTGAAAACCCCTCTAAATGAACTTAAAAGTTTATAAACTTGTCTCATTTCATAGAAAAACAATTTTTTCCACACAATCATTTAACCGTTTAGGAATTATCAATAATTGAGACACATTCCTCATGCTGAAATTATTCCTCATAACCTTGTATTAGTGCATAAATTTGTTGAAACTAAGAGTATTGATACTATACATTTCCTAAACTCAATAATGGAGTTAAATTGTCTTGTCAACTCTTACTGCCTTGTAACTATTATGTGCAATATAGTTCCATTGAAACTAAGCATAATGATTTTGAAACTAGGTAACAAACTTAATTAGTGTAGTCAACTAGATTTGCTTTAACATATAGCATGTGTCATTCACCTAGTAAACAATCAGTGAGTAAAAGTACTGCTAGCCACAACACAACTAAACAACCAGTGAGCTGGGAAAAGGGTTCTGCTAATATGATTTTACCCATACATCTATGATTTTACCAAAATAAACAAGCAAAAGGAACTTGCAATTTAGAAAATGTTTTATTATTATAACAGTACATAGGTACAAACTAACTCCTCTAATTTATAACCAAACAAACTTTTAGTTCTAATGATTATATTAACTTCATTAACATTTAGACAAATTAGAAATGAACTAAATTAGTTAGACAATACATAAAAAATAGTTGAAGAACTTTTTCTGTCCAATTGAGCATCCAAATCATGAATAAGCTTAAGTTTTCACCATATTGATGCAACTTTGGTTTAGTTTAAGTTGCAATAGCAGTAGTAAGAATAAACTTGGACCTATGGAGAATAATTCTATTTTTATTTGAATGTATCTTGGAAAAGTGATGTATGATAATTAGATTATTTTTATAGAATTATGCTTATGTTTTAGATATCTTTAAAGGATTTAATAATACAAATGAGTTATATTATATGATAGGCTTTGTTTCTACATCTTCAAGGAAAAGGAGCAAATATGGAGAATAAATGAGTCCATCTGTTGTAACTTTATAAGAAGTGAATGAAGATTAATGAACATGGTAGGAACATGACACTGTGTTATTGGTTATGTTCTCCAATGTCCCATTCTATTTCTACTGAAAATCTACAATCCAGGGAATATGGCACCTACATACATCTATATTTAGGTTATATTATCATTATGTAATTATAGCACCAAACATGTTTGCACATATTTGCAAAACAAGTATCACAATTTGCTAGTAATCAAATTTTGTACTGTCAAATAATCTTCAGCAAGAATGAGAAACGTGGAATGTCTGAAGTTAAAAAACATTTGTATCTTATGTAAGGCTTCCACATATTATTCATCCATATTCTTGCACACTATATTAACTTTTGTCCTTTCATTCTGTATCCAAACATAGTTAAATCCCATCTTAACAATCATGTCCTTCAAAGCCTTTCATAACATAATTAAGGGGAGAAGGAATAAGGCCAAGATATTATGCTTCAAAGCACTAAATTGTACAGTGCTAAAGGATTAGGAGAATATGAAATTAATGGATTAAGGTTACTTTGCAAACCTATTTCGAAAATGTTGTAAGGATAAGTCAATTCCCTAAAATGTCCAAGCATCCCTGAGAGGCACAATCTCCACTCAACAGGCTTTGGAACTTACCGAGAAAGTTACCCCAAAGGAGATTAGATCTTCTATTTTCTTATTCAAACATAACAAAGCACTAGGATTAGATGAATTTAGTACTAAATTCCTTTAGTCCACTTCGAGCCTCATTGATTCTCTATTCATCAATACTATCTAAGATTCCTTTGATGTCAAATGTCTTTTTCTAAACTAAACAAAACATTTGTCAGCCTAATTCCTAGGGCTCCTAATATAGAAAATCTTAAGCAATGCATGCCAATTTCATGTTACATTGTCATTTAATAACTTATCTTCAAGATAATAAGAGGGTAAAAAAAACTCTCAAAAGTTTCATAAATGCTTGTTAGGGAGCATATGTTAAAGGTAGGAATATAAGAGACAATTTTTGCGTAGCTCAAAAGTTTTCTATGGGTCACTCTAGCAACAAATCCATTAAGAGTTATGTAATGAAAATTAACTTCATTAAGGCTTTTCATACAATTAGTTGGGAATTCATATTGGATGCTCCCCAAGCTTTTGGTTATTTTAGAATGGATTACTAAATGCCTAACTACTATGACCTTTGTAGTGATTATAAATGGTGAGCCATCTGATTTACTCAAAGCAAATAGGCGATAAGGTAAGGGGAACCTTTGTCCCTGTTTCTCTTTACTATTGATATGAAAATATTGAACAAAATCACCATCCTTTATCAATAAGAATTTGAGTTTTAAGTACCATAATAGATGTTAGGAACTCCAAATCTCAAAACTTTCTTTTGTTAATGATTTACTAATACTATGAGTTATAGATAATGAGTAATTTGACATATTGAAGAGATCCTTAATATCATTCACATAAGTATTAGGTCTAGAATATAACCTTGAAAAGAGCTCTATTTACTTATCTTGCAATTAAAAATTCTGATACATGAAACTGGAAGCTTGAACTTGGAATCAATTCATTCAAGTACCAAAGTGTTCACATCTCTTCAATTAAAATCTTTACTAAGGGTTACAGACCTATAATAAGTTATATCGAGAAAAGAATCAGTTCCTGAAGTAACAACTGGCTTTCCTATGGATATTTAATTTAGTTATCAACACCATACTTAACAACTTAAGCACCTATTTGTTATCCCATATGTTTTACATGAGTTGTTCAAACAATCTTAATCAAATTAAGAAAACTACTGAATGACTTTCGTCGAACACTTCAAAGGCAGAATGTTTAATGACTTACCTCTACCATGCAAATCCAAATGCACCACATATAATAAAAAAATGCAATAACACTGTCAAAACCAGATTAAATCGTCAAACACAACTTACATCCACCAATGGTAGACAGCAACACTCTGACAGTAGTACTCTGAGAAGACAAAACAATGGTAGACTGCAGCACTCCGACAACCCACGCAAGCGTTAGTAATGAGAACACAAATCAACAGTCGAAGATGACTCGAGAGAGAGGGAAAATGCGACAGCAGCAGGTGGGATTGACAAAAAACGACTTACCTCCACATTTTTCATTGACATTGAAGTTGAGACGACGCCTGTTCTTAGGTTGGAGTGGAGACGACGTCTGTTGGAGGGGGGAAAGATAAGGTTTTAACAAACTTCATTTTCTAAGGAACCAGAACATCTTAACTACTTACCCTTATGTGACATCATTTTCTTTTGGTTAGGGGGAATGGCATCGGTTAGGGAAGGGGGTTCGATAGTTAAAAACAAAATGATGTCATTTGGCCTTTAAACTAAACTATGTCGTTTTGCTCTACAAGGAACTCAAAACAATTGGTCAGCCTTCCGCGATGTTTTCTCTATAAAAACGTTAAGGCTTTTTTTTTGACATTTTTAAAACTAAAATGTGACAAAATATCTAACAAATCTGCGACGTTATTATAAAACGACTAAAAAAATGAGTAGTTTTCATGACGTTTTTAAAAAATTTCACAAAAACTCTGAACAATTCGCGACATTTTCTGAAAAAATGTTGCAAATTACACTAAATTGTTGAAGTGAGGCCCAGGAATCAAAAAACTATTTCATCAATTTCTTCGTGCAGTAGGCATCCTACTGGATTTGTGTCGAGCTTACAATCCTAATATTGTGTTCTTGATGGAGACTTTGGTGCATGGGGTGCGTATTGAGGAAGTGAAGAGAAGGGTGGGACATGATGCTTGTTTTTCAGTGGATGTTATTGTGCGGAGTGGTAGGCTTTCTATGCTATGGAGGAATGATGTTAATTTGGTGGTTTGTGAGTACTCTCAAATTTTCATCGATGCCATTGTTCATAATACTTAAAAGGGGGATTGGCGTACTATGGTTACACTGAGAGAGTGCGGCAGCGGAGTTCGTGGAATTTGTTGCACTTGTTATCTCAGCGGTGTGACTATCCTTGATTGTTTTTGGTGATTTTAGTGATTTATTATCAGAGGAGGAGAAAGATGGTGGAGTTGACGATCCTTAATATTTGCTCAATGGTTTTTATAGAGCTCTTGAGGATTGGGAGTTGCATGATTTGGGGTGTGTTAGGTAAATGTTTACTTGGAAGAGGGGGAGGAATTCGGATGGGTGGATGAGGGAAAGGTTGGATAAAGTAGTTGTCTCGACGGCTTGGTCTGCTTTGTTTCCTAATGGAGTTGTGTCAATGTTGGCAACTCGATTTTGAATCATGAGCTGGTTTTAATTGATTTTTTGCATGTATAATTGGTAGCTAGGATGTGGAAGTTTATATTTAATAATATGTGGTTGAGGAACCCATGGGTTGAACGTAGTTGGCAGAGTTGTGATAGGAGTGAAATTCTCGACAAAAAGGGCTACTTGTTGCGTGACTCTTGAAAGGTGGGGCAGGGGGAGAAATTGTGAGATGGCCTCACTTAAAAAAAAAGCTTAATCGGCATCTTGCCTGATATTATGTCCGAACATCAGTTTGCTTTTATGGTAGGGAGAATGATTACGGATAATGTGCTAATTTCTTTTGAGTTAGTGCATAGTTTGAAGGAGTAAATAGGGGCAAAACTGGGTGGGTGACACTTAAAATTGATATTAGTAAGGCATATGTTAGAGTGTGTTAGAGGTTTTTAGAGGCGGTTATGGACAGGATGGGCTTTTTTGATAAATGGGTAGACTGGATGATGATGTGTATAACTAGGGTGACTTATAATGTACTGCTTAATGGCACGGGGGTGGGCCATGTCATGAGGAGGGTGACTTATAACTAGGAGATCCACTATCACCATATTTGTTTATTTTGTGTGCGGAGGGCCTGACATCTTTATTTAAGTAGGCAGAAGCTGATGATTCCTTATTCTTTTTTAAAGCAGGGATGCAAGAATTTGCCCAAGTAAAACTGATCCCTCAAAAGTATGAGATGGCGTCGGGTCAATCAGTGAACTTCCAAAAGTCTAGGATTATGTTTATTCCAAATGTATCCACTAGTTTGAGTCTCACATGTTAGCCCCAGTTTTTTTTAAAAAAAAAATTAAGCATGATTAGATTAAATTGAGTAAGTTATGTTAGCATTAATTGATTTGACATTAATTAGTATGTGTTAGCATTAAAGAGTTAGGTGGTGAGTTAATGAAATTAAATGTGTTAGTTGGGCCTTAATGAGGTAGGAAAAGAAAAGAGAATAAGTTGGGCTTAAAGGATAAGATGGGCTTGAGTAGTTTAAAGAGGAAATAAGAAGGAAGGAAGAAGAAGTGAGTTGGGCTTTAGGTTAATGGGCTTAAGTAAGTAAGTAAGAAGTATAAAAAGGGAATGAAATAAGTGAGTTAGGAGAGGAAGAGGAGGATTTACGAAAATTTAGAGGGAGAAGAGAGGAAGTGTCGTGGAAGGTGGAGGAAGAAGAAGAAAAGAAGAAAAGCTTGGCTAGGGCTTGAGATTCCAAGAGATTAAGTGAGAGTTTGAAGAAAGTTCAAGGAGGAAAAGTGTGGAGGAAGAGCTAAGCTACACTTTGAACCAAGAAACTCTTGGGTTAAGTCAAGAATCAAGGTAAGTCATGATTTCTAATGTTAGTTTTTAGTTGGGTTATGGTGTAGAAAGCTTAGAAATGAAGTGGGTTTAGTGATTTTGAAGTTAATTTCA
>JANIHY010127025.1:0-13422 GCA_027479065.1 Erythroxylum brevipes
CCTTAGTATTGGTCCACTTGTCACACAAGAATGGATCCATTTGTCACTTAAGTACTAGTCCATTTGTCACCTATTTTTGAAATTTTCTAAAATTCATCAAAAATTTTGAAATAATAATAAAACTTTCCAAATAAATTTTCAGCTAAAAATAATTCACCAAAAATTTCAAAATATCCAAAATATACCAAAATTTCTAAATCATAATTAATACACTCCAATTTAATCCGCAATTCCCACTTATAAATCAAATTTACCCGAAAATGTCAATGAATGCAGGTACAATTATTTGTATAAATCAAAATTTATATGCATATATTAGCAAATACTCAATTATGCAAAGCATAAGATGTATTGTAAATTCCTATATTTTCTAACCCCTAACATGGGGTGTTACAATTCTTCATTCCTTAAGAAATTTCGACCTCGAAATTCATACCTGATATGAATAATTACGGATGCTGAGCTTTCATGGTTTCTTGATTCCCATGTTGTTTCCTCAAGTCCATGATGTCGCCAGAGTACTTTTACCAAAGGCACTGACTTGTTCCTGAGTTGTTTAACTTCTCTAGCTAATATCGAAACTGGCCCTTCTTCATAAGACAAATTTGGTTACACTTAAATTTCTTGCACAGGAATTTTATGTGTGTCATTAGACCGATATCTTATCAACATAGAAACATGAAACACATAATGTAATTTGACTGATTCTCTAGGAAGAGCTAATTGATAAGCTACAGGTCCAACTCTCTTCAAAATTTCAAAAGGACCAATGAATCGTGGACTAAGCTTACCCTTCTTTCCAAATCGAAGCATGTGTTTCCATGGTGACACTTTCAAAAACACCTTATCACCCACTTGATACTCAGTATCTTTCCTTTTTAGATCAGTATAAGACTTCTGCCTATCACCGGCAGCTTTCAATCTTTGTTGAAAAATCTGAATCTTTTCTTCAATATCTTTCACAATTTCTAGCCTGATCATCTTGTTTTCACTCAACTCCGTCCAATATATCGGAGTTCTACACTTCCTACCATATAACGCTTCATAAGGTGCCATGCCAATGCTCGTCTGATAACTGTTATTGTAAACAAACTCCATCAAATTCAGATAATTATCCCAACTCTTGGGAAACTCTAACACCCAACCCCACAACATATCTTCCAAAATATGTATAACTCATTCAGATTGTCCATCTACCTGGGGATAAAAAGTAGTACTAAACTTGACATGAGTACCCAATGCTTCCTGGAGACTTTTCCAGAATCTTGAAGTAAATCAAGGATCATGATCAGAAATAATCGACAATGGTACTCCATGTAGCCTCACTATCTCAGTCACATACAAATCTATAAGCCTATCCAAAGAGTAGTCAGGACGAACAGGCAGAAAATGAGCAGATTTGGTAAACTTATCTACAATCACCCATACAACATCATGCTTCCTTTGAGTAAGAGAAAGTCCAGTGACAAAATCCATAGTAATGTTATCCCATTTCTATTAAGGAATAGAAACCAGATGGAACCTGGTGTTCAGCTTTAACCTGTTGACATGTCAGATATTTTGCTACATAATTCACAACATCTCGTTTCATACCCGACCACCAGTAATACTGCTTTAGATCCTAATACATCTTGTTTACACCTAGATGTATAGTAAATACTGTATTATGAGCGTCAAACAATAGCTTCCTTTTTAATTCATCATTAGTTGGCACACACAGCCGATCCTTATAATACAATTCACCATCACCTTGCACAGAAAATTCAGACTGTTTACCTTCCTAAGTAGCCAAGATAAGTTGTTGTAACTTATCATCAGCTCTCTGAGCATCACAAATTTCTTGCCTCAACTTCGGTCTTGCTTTCAACTGAGCTATTAAAGCTCCATCAGATTCAAGTTCCCATTCACCTTGCTTCACTGATAATGTTGAAATTGTCTTTCGACTCAAGGCATCTGCTACAACATTAGCCTTACCCAAATGATAATCCACAATACAATCATAGTCTTTAAATAATTCCAACCAATGACGTTGTCTCAGATTAAGTTCCTTTTGGGTAAGTAGATACTTTAGACTCTTATGATCTATAAAAATTTTACATCTTTCACCATATAGATAGTGCCGCCAAATTTTTAAGGCAAACACTACTGCTGTAAGTTTCAGATCATGTGTAAGGTAATTCTGCTCATGAGTCTTTAGTTTCCTAGAGGCATAAGCAACTACCTTTCCTTCCTACATCAAAACACAACCTAAACCAATTCTAGATGCATCAGTATACATAACATACTCATTACCAAAAGTAGGTTGAACTAATACAGGAGCTTCAATAAGCATACTTTGCAACTGATCAAAGCTACTCTGACATCTATCAGACCATTCATACTTTACTCCATTCCGTAATAGTTTGGTTAAAGGGGATGTTATCACTGAAAGCCCCTTAACAAACCGTCGGTAATAACTAACCAGACCTAGAAAACTTCTTACTTCTGTCACATTCTGTGGCGGTTTCCAATTAACAATCGCCTCTATTTTACTAAGATCAACTCTAATTCCTTCAGAAGAGACAACATGCTCTAGAAATGATATCTCCTGAAGCTAGAAATCACACTTACTTAACTTAGCATACAACTGTCTTTCCCACAGGGTCTGTAATACAATTCGGAGATGTTCAGTATGGTCCTATTCATTCTTAGAATAGACAAGAATATCATCAATAAACACCACAATAAACTGGTCTAAATAAGGCCTGAACACTCTATTCATTAGATACATAAATGCTACTGGAGCATTAGTTAACCTAATGACATTACTAGGAATTCATAATGTCCATAACGGGTCCTAAATGCAATCTTTGGTACATCCACATCCTTTACTCGAAGCTGATAATACCCTAATCTCAGATCTATTTTCGAAAACACTCCTGCATCTTTCAACTGATCAAATAGATCATCAATCCTTGGCAATGGATACCTATTCTTCACTATGACTCTATTTAACTACCTATAATCAATGCACATCCACTGTTTGCCATCTTTCTTCTTAAGAAATAACACCGGTGCTCCCTACGGTGACACACTGGGTCTAATAAACCCCTTATCCAGAAGCTCTTGTAACTGCACCTTCAGCTCCTTTAACTCAGTAGGAGCCATTCTGTATGGGGCTTTAGAGATATGAGTAGTGCCAAGCATAACTTCGATAGATAACTCCACTTCCCTTTCAGGAGGGAGTCTAGGCAGTTCCTCAGGAAAAACATTTGGGAACTCATTCACTACAAAAATATCAAGTAGTTTATCCTTACCACCCTCCTTTTGGGAATCAAGCATAAAAGCTAGATAAGATTCACACCCCTTTCTAAGAAGCTTTTGAGACTACATAGCAGATATTACATTAGTCAAAGAACTAGTGCGAACACCATGTAATACAATCTCAGGCTGATCGGGTCTCTTAAACATAACTGTCTTATCATTATAGTCAATTACTGCCCGATGTTTAGACAGCCAATCCATACCCAAAATCAAATCAAATTCGTGGAATGGCAATTTAATAAGATCTGCTTCATACTCACTTCCCTGAATCATAACAGGACAATTCCTAACCACCTGATTCACCAACACACTACTACCCATAGGACTGGTTACATGCATGTCATATTCTAACTGATCTATAGGCATCCCCATGTCAAACATTTCTTCAGCACAGATACATGAATGTGTAGATCTAGGATCAATTAATGCATACATTTCAGAACCAAAGCGAGAAACCATACCAGCAATGAAATCCGGTGTATCCCGATCCTCATGAACTTTCAGTGCATAAGCTCGAGCTGAAGAAGAAGGCACAGCTGGTCGATTAACAATCTTCGATGGGGTACTCAGATTAGGTCTATTCTGTCCAGGTCCTCCTCAATTTCTACCACTTCCTCTATTCCCAACAGATGCATAAGAAATCACTCTACTTACTTGTGATGTATGAGGTTGTCTGGGAGGGTAATTGATTATCTGATTCTCAGTACTGCCACAGTGAAAACATGCTCCCGTAGCCCTTCTACAAACACCCCAATGATGCACAGAACAATGAGGGCACTTTGGGGGATCAGAACCTCGACCTGTAGAAAAACCCTTACTAGAAACAATCATTGAGGGATAATTTTGTGAACTTCCCCGAGCCACAGATCTCTGAGTAAACTCTGGTGCAGAGGAATCTCTATCCCGACTTCGTTTACCCGAGGACTGACCTCCTCTTGCAAAGCCCCTTCGTTGATTCCTTTCCCTCTTCATCACCTCTTGCCTCTCTATCTTCATAGCAGCTTGTACCAGCTGATGATAATTTACTTGCTGCAATAGAGTAACTAACACCAAATGTTCCTTGACAAAATCATTCAATCCATCCTCAAACTGATGATACCGGAACTCCTTAATAAGCACCGATTTTGGGGCATACTTACTGAAACAACTGAATTCTTGATCGTACTCAGCAACTGATAAGTTTCTCTACTTCAAGTTCAGAAATTGCTTCCATTTATCCTTTCTGTAAGCCTTTGTCACATACTTAGCTTTAAATTCTTGGGCAAAGAAATCCCAAGTCAGAGGTACTGGTAGTTGAGGAATTTTCATAACGAACTTCTACCATTCATAAGCTACTCCCTGAAGGACAGAAATAGCACAGTGCACCATCTACTCAGCTGGACAACTGATCTCATTCAGTACCCTCTTCACCTTCTCAATCCAGAACTCAGCCCTTTCAGATTCCTCCAGAGATGTCCCAGTAAATTCCTCGGTTCTATACTTCCTCAACTGATCAATCGGGCCTTAGGTGTTGTCAACCGATGCAGCAAAGTCATCATATCCTGGGATAACTTAATCAAAGCCTCTCCCTGAGCTAGAGGAGGAGGTGGCACCTCAGCTTCACCTCGATTGACCCCCAGCGGTCCAGGTATTTTTGAACAAGTTTGCTCTGACTAATTGCTCTCAGCAACTTCGTCAACAACTTCGCGAGATCCTTCCATCGTAAATTCTATATATAAAACATGGGACACCACATTAGGCCAAAACACAACTTGTACAGTCAATAGAGCGCTGGTTAAACCAGAATCACCTAAACCATGCTCTGATACCAAAAGATGTGATACCCTAATACCCCCTGGGAGGATACGAGGGTGCCACGCAAACAATATGCATACAGAACCGAAAACATACGAAACATTGATCATGCAATCTCAATAGCTCAAAGCAGAAACGATTTGGAGAAAACATACATCATAATACACTGAGCTTAAATACAACTTGTTCCATAATGGAACCAGCCTGAATTAAGGTTATTACAAACCTTCAAATAAATTAAAAGCCATATACATCAAGACAAGCCAAAAACAAACTAAAAAAATACAATTTTAACAAAACAAGACTTAGACTCCATTGGTCATTGTTTAGACTCCATTGTTCATTGTGGTTGACTCATCCCAGTCCTTATGTCCTTCTCTCTGAACCGACACGGGGCAAATCCACTGTGCTAAGCATATAGCTTAGTGAGTAAAATCTAATCTATGCCTAAATTGATAACTAAAGATACACAATCATGATATATCATAAACATGCATTAACAATTTATCAAAACGAACAATTCAACATATTATATTGGATCTCAACAGATTGTACAGAAAATAGAACTGAGTCTTAAGAGAGGGTATAAACCATTCATAATCAGAGCACAATTTCTTTGTTTATAGCAGAGTCAAACATAAATCAGAATATAAAATCATATGACTATTAAATCCATTTATAGAGGTGGGTAATGGGACTTATACAGAAGAGACCGAAGTCTCGACACCGAAGTGTCAATAATAGATGACACTAAAGTGCCATTAACAGAAGACACCGAAGTGTCACAGAAGTAGCTGCAGACCCTTTTAGACATGCCTATTTACCCACAACTAGGACTCAACAGTTTTAAAACAAAATAAGGTCATTTCAGACATTAGATGTGCAAAGCAAATAAGCAATCATATTAACCTGAAAAGCACTTCCAATGTTATAAACATGCATCAAACGCCTCGGACAATCGTGGTCCGGAATTCAAAACACAATCAGCATAAATCAAATTCAACAAGCAGAACAAAGTAAGGTAAATAGCATTTCAATATCTCATTCATCAATCAATACCTCGGATCCTCAGTCCGAAATCAATACACAATTCAGTACACATTCATCAATATCAATTTTAATTAAGTAATAAATAAAACAAATCAAGGTGAGATCATAGTAGGTTACTCACAAAATTTACCATCTAAATTACTTACAATTACTCTCGTCTGCTTACTGTCTTGAAGTCCCGGCAATATCTGGAAGTGGTCATTCTATGCGTTCCTCTATAACATTTAACACATATACAAATCACTACTGTGCATGATTAAGAATTCATTTATGTATACTGAATATGTAGAATGCTTGTTCATGACAATTCCGGGTATCTTATTATAATTTTCATCATCAAACCGATCAGATATCAAAGCCCTCATTAATAACATTTGGTACTAATAATTGGACCAAAATAAAACAATATGAAATCAATTTCATAACCTAAGTGACCACTTCAAATTTTCTACCCATATGATTTCGGGTCAATTTTGCGTAGTTAATCTAGTAGGGTAAATGACAAACTTAGGCAACACTTTATTCTAGAAAGTTGTTCTACAATGTCTCAAGTTTCTAATGACTCCAAAATAATCCAATTTGATTTAGTATTCAAAGAGTTGTGCACAAAATACCTCAGACTATACACATTTGAACTTTTAGCTAGAACCTAATCATACCCTCTATTTTCACAACTCATATCTTTCAGCTCAGATATCCAAAAATTTCAAACTTTATACCAAATTAAAGCTAATAGAATAAGCTACAACTTATGAAGACAACTTAGCCTAATTGGCCCATATCAATATAGTTTATTCAATAATCACAGGATATGATTTCTGTCTTTGACAGTGCTTCAGCTTAAGCTATAACTCACTTACATGCCAATTTTGAATATCATAGAGACAGAATAAAATTTTGACTTCTTCATAAAAGTTGTAGAATTATGTCTCTAGTTCAATTTAAAACAAGAATCATTTCATTTGGAAATCTAAAGATCAAAATATAACTAAAATACCGAAGCATATTCAGAACATTCCAGTCATCAAATTCCAGCACACCTCAGCATTTTCATCTTAACACCCCCCTTTTCGGGATAACTTTGCATGATCTTTATGAGAAGGAAAATAGTGTATTTAAGCAATACTTTATTCTAAAAAATTGTTCCACTATGTTTCCAGTTTGTAATAACACCAAAATTGTACAATTTGAGTCCGTATACTGAAAGTTATATCAAAAAGAGTTCAGATTGTTTTTAAACTGTAACAGAATTCCTAACTCTAATTCCAGCTAGATTTTGAGATGCTTAGAGATAGAATTAACATTCGGCTTCTTCAGAAAAGTTGTATACATGTGTCTCTAGTTTAATTTGAATCAATAATCAACTCATTTAGAAATACACATATCAAGTTATAATCAAAATACCAAAACGTGTTCAGTGAAAATTTTCCAGTTCATAAGATTCCAGCACACTTCTCACCAATATCTCACATATGTCATTCCAATTCAGGCATAACTCTCATACTACTATACATATCATAAAGATCATATTGTCACTTACTTGTTAGGCTTTCATTACAGCTCAAACTCCAGATTAAATCAAGTCTCCACGCAAGCAAAATGCATCACCAACTTAGGATGAAAACAAGTTGATTTTGGACAGCAAGATGAAGGTAGCTTTTAGCTAGTTTTATTGGCTGTTTTGTGAGAGATTAAGGAGTGAATTTCATGTACCAACTAGCTAGGGCAAAGACCAGAATATAGAGAAAGGTTGAAGCTATTTCTTGGAAGATATATGAGAGAAACTATAGAAATGTTGCTGCTAGAATCTGCTTCATCACTATGCTAGGTGTCACCATTCAAGCACATCAACATGTTAGGTGTCACCATTCAAGCACAACACTTGTCCTAAGGCATGTTTTACATTTGCCAACTCAAGATGCTGCCACTAATCCACTCTAGATGCTGCCATATGTCACCAATTAATCAGTCCATATGTCTCCTTAATATTGGTCCACTTGTCACACAAAAATGGATCCATTTGTCACTTAACTAGTCCATTTGTCTCCTATTTTGAAAATTTCTAAAATTCACTAAAAATTTTGAAATAATAATAACACTCTCCAAATAAATTTTCAGCTCAAAATAATTCACCAAAAATTTCAAAATATCCAAAATATACTAAAATTTCCAAATCATAATTAATACATTCCAATTTAATCCACAATTTCCACTTATAAATCAAATTTACCCAGAAATGTCAATTAATGCATGTACAATTATTTGTATAAGTCAAAATTCATATGCATAAATTAGCGAATACTCAATTATGCAAAGCATATGATGTACTGTAAATTCCTAAATTTTCTAACCCCTAATATGGGGTGTTACATACTCTATATTATGGTTCTTCTCTAATCTCTATACTTTACTATTAATAACCATTAAACTTTTTTTATATATATGAAAAGTGGCAAATTGTTTGGTGAAAGTTGAAATATAAATTAATTTTTAAGTACCATTTTAGTATAGTTTTTATTTAGATAAAATTTAGTAACAAAATTTAAATTTTATTTCTATTTATGACTCATATATATGATATTATTATTAAGTTTTGTTGTAATAATTATTATGTCATTATAATTAAAACTTAGTCTAATATTATTCATAAATTTATTTATAAAAATTAGTCTGTTAATAATTTTTTACACAAACTTTAAAAGTGAATTAATACTTCTTTTGTGAAAATGACTCTTCTTTCTTTTTGTTGAGTACAAGTGGCGCTAAGCATTTACATATCCTAATTCATGCTTGGACAAAGAATCGTATCCCTAACCTGAAGATTTGGAGGGACGGTACTACTACTGCTATCTTTTCCAGATGCTTCTGTTCTTTGATTTCCTCAATGAACAGTCCATCATCCAAGTATATTATTAATAAGTTATCTCCGACCCAAGACCAATTTGCTAAATGTAATAACAGCATAGGTAGAAGAATTTAATTAGCATTAGATCTCATGTAGTGAACAATAAAGCAACTAGGAAGGTGGTCATCTTGACAGTAGTTGGCTTCTCCATTTCGTTGTTCTGGGTCTGGTGTTTACCTGGTTCTCGACTTCTGCACCTGGTTAACTTTCATGGACGACATTTTATTCAATACATTCTGGTTCTTATTCCATTTTACAGTGCACCATAAACGTCAGACGTTTCATACTGGGAAAAATGGATATTCTCACTAATGTTTGGATTAAGATAATTCAAGTTTTAGGATGGAATATTAAGTTTTGGTCAAGGAACGTCGGTTTTTTAGTCAAATAGGATCATTTAGTATTGATTTTCATAAATGTGTCAAATCCATGGATTTGACTTTGGGAGCTTGCTTTACAATTTCATATATTTTTACCCAATTATTTGTAATCATGAATGAGATTATAAGATATGAACATCAACTATTAACAAACCAATAATCATCAAATATAAATATATATTGATGTGAGTATCTTTATATTTTATTATCTAATATAAATCTATTTCCACATAACTTCCAAATTTAAGAAAAATAAAATATCAATAAGAGCAATGAAAGAATAACGCCGAAAGTACATCAAGTAAGGCAAAAACACTAAAAATGATTCATAACCCATTTCAATAAATTCAATAATCAAATTTATAAACAGAGATAACGACAACAAAAAGAGAAAGTAATTACAGTTCACAATCTTTTGAGTGAAATAGATATTTAATTCATGTTTTCATGTATGATGCCATAGATAAGACATAACTATAGATATAATCATATCAACCTTTTTGAAGTAACTGTATATATATATATTCTGCTTCAAACATAATAAGATATATTGGAAACGTAAAATTCCACGGTAAATGGTTCAACGTACATGCATGGTCTATATTTAGATTTACAGGGCTTTAACTAAATTGCCAAACTCTTTCTCGCTGAGACATCCGTCGTGATTTTCATCTGCAAGACAAAGCGCCCCACAAGCTGCACAGACAGGGTGCGACTTACCCAGAATCTTGTATACATCTCTGAGCTCTGGAAAGGTGAGTAGTCCATCTCCGTTTGCGTCGAAACGCGTAAACACTCTTTTTGTCATTGACTCAACGGTTTCTTTTGGTGGTATTGCCATGTGACCACCAGGAAGATTCTTGGAGTCGGTAATCGCCAACGGACGACCATGTTCAGTCACCCTAGGGCAACCGTAGTCTACGTTTTTAGATTTATTCTTTGTCATGCTTTTGTTGGTATTTGTCTGAGTGGCTAGTGAGATGAAGGGAGAGTGCTTGGATTGTTCTTCTAATTCACAGCCAAGGTATATATAGAAATAGAAGTTATTCAATCCGAAAAGTCTTCAGAAACTGTTGTTTATTCTTTCCTATAATATTTGGTAGAAACTGTTGATATTAATATTTACCCATATTATAAATAGTAAAAGGAAATATAAAATTCGAATTGATGTAATTTTTTAGTAAATTTTGTTTATTTAATAGTAAATATAACTGAAAATCATCAATTATTGACCATATATTCAGCTCTTATTTCAAAGTGCTCTATTTCATTGTTAATATCTATATATTATAAATTCATACTAATAAAAATTAGGTATAATTTGAAATTAACGATTAAATTTTAAATTAATTAACTTTAAATTTAAATTTAAATTTAGAAAAAAAATCAAAATTTAAATTTTATATAATAACAGTTAAGTTATAAAATTTCAGGATAAAAATGTGTTATAATAATTCAATACTTTTTGGCCTTGTTTTTCCTTTCCACTCTAAGAACACAAGAAAAGGAGATGATCTTATGGATTACACTACTTAATGGTGGATTTGATTCGTGAAAAACCTTACTTTCTCAAATGGAACATGAATTATTTGATAGGTGTGCTTGAAGCACCTGAAGCAGACCAAAATGCTGTATGTTTACAGGCCATGTGAGGATTGCCTATCGAACCCTCAAAAGTTTAGAGCTAGACCTCATGGGACCTCCAATATTTGTGTTTATCCCCCTTTTAGTGTGGAGAACTTGTTCCATATCAGGTTCAGCCAGAATTTGCTTTATTTTCCATTGATTCCATCTTATTTGTAACAGAACAAAACTGCCATCTTCTTTTTGGACCTCGATGATATCTTATCTTTGACCGCTTTAACATGATTCTCCTTTAGCTTCAAGTCACCGAGCTAATGATGATAATATATTTTAAAAGTAAAGTAGGCATTTGTCTTTGATAAGATTTAGTAAGTCCTGAAAAACTTATCTATATTCTGTACTTTCAAATATACCAAAATAAAATATAACTTCGTAAATATATACAGGTGTAAATAGTGCTAATACCCAAATCTTCAATGAATCAACGTGGCTCGGCAGATCAAATAATCTTAAGCATTTAATATTTATTATAATTTTTAATATAAATAGAGTGTAACTCCATTAACAAGAATTAAGCTTAGATTCAAATATTGCCAAACTAACGTCATTTAGTTAGTTAGCTCTTATCGATTATTAATTTATTAATGCTTTAATATTTTCATTTTTAATCAATTTAAAATACTCTAATAATATAAGACATTTAGAATAAAATCAAAGAACTTTTGAATATGAAAATCATAATACCTTACCTCTAAATCAAAACATATCTACTAAAGAAAAATCAGAAATGGAAAAATCATTACGACCCTTATTATAAATAAATTTTATCCATGTAAAATGGGGAATAAAGGTTGTGGTTTGGGTGAGCCCGCACCATTGGGTTTTGTCTCCTTTGGTCACGTCGGGTTCTAGATTTAGCCCCTCCCTCGTGGGGAGTCAAACCTGTGACCTCAGGGTTTTGTTGGGTGCAAGACCCACGCCTCACACCACTAGGTAGCTCAGTAGTGAGAGGCGTGCGTCTCAACGCATCAAAACCCTGAGGTCACAGGTTTGACTCCCGCTGTTTCCATGGGATGTGCAGCGCCCCCTACAGGATGTGGGTGTGACCAAAGGGGACAATACCTAGCCGGTGAGGCTCCCGGTCCAAACCAAAAAGGAGCCTTTTTGGTTTGAGTGAGCCCGCACCATTGGGTTTTGTCCCTTTTGGTCACGTCGGGTTCTAGATTTGGCCCTCCCTCGTGGGGAGTCGAAACTGTGACTTCAGGGTTTTGTTGGGTGCAAAACCCACGCCTCACAGAGAGGGTGTCCCCCGCCATCCAAGTATTGTGCCCTTTGATCTGCCAGGGTGATCCCTATTTCACCATCTTGTGGTTAGAGTGGCAAGGACTCAAACCCCTTACCAAAGGGTTTTGTTGGCCTCAGGGTCACGCCTCTCACCACTGAGCTACGTAGCCCAGTGGTGTGAGGCGTGGGTCTTGTATCCAACAAAACCCTGAGGTCACAAGTTCGACTCCCCACGAGGGAGGGGCTAAATCTAGAACCCGACGTGACCAAAGGGGACAAAACCTCAACGGTGCGGGCCCACCCAAACCAAAAAGGCGCCTTTTTGGTTTGGACCGGGAGCTTCACCGGCCAGGTATTGTCCCCTTTGGTGCACCAGGCCCTTTAGTGAACCCTATCTCCTCTGTGGGAGCATGCAGGAGTCGAACCTGTGACCTCAGGATTTTGATGGGTGCATGACCTACGCCTCACACCACTGGACTTTTGGTTTAGGCCGGGAGCCTCACCGGCCAGGAATTATCCCATTTGGTCACACCCACATCCCGTAGGCGGCGTTGCGCATCCCATGGGGGCAGCGGGAGTCGAACCTGTGACCTCAGGGTTTTGATGCGTTGAGACGCACGCCTCACACCACTGGGCTACGTAGCTCAGTTGTTGGGCCCAGGCCCCAGATCCACGAATCCCGAGGCGGTCCCTCAGGTCGCGCTCGCGCCGAGATCCTAAACCGCGGACCCAATCCCAACATTTATACATAACCATAATTGCGGTTCACACAACATACATACATACACATTCCACACTATGAATTAAAGACCCCATAATCATAGGGATTTCATACGATTGCAAATTAAGGAAATTCAGCAAGTATTCTCACTTGTAGCATAATACAAAACAAAATGTAATTCCAAAATACATGAGTATGCTCCATGTTAGTATGCTTGGAGGGCCAACCAAAATACTAACGTAATACGAAAGTTCCTAGTGACTTGGAGTTTCCGATGCCTCGCGAGCTCAACGGTGTCCTGATTTGCACCTGAGGAGGGGAAAAGAATGGGTTGAGCTACACAGCTCAGTGGCTAATATAATTATAGCCATCGGCAACTAGCACAAATCCCAGCATATGAA
>JANIHY010127105.1:0-13393 GCA_027479065.1 Erythroxylum brevipes
CAAATTAACAGTACCGTCCTTGAATAAGTCGACTTACCCAATGTACAAGTCGACTTATCGGTACTGGACATGTGTAAGTCGCCTTGCATAAGCACACAAGTCGACTTACACTAACAAAGTTCACTTATTAGAAATCCGTATCTCTCGAGAACATGACATATCTTACCCGACGTACAAAATTCTTATGTGTCAGAAGGTTAAACTATTATTTCAGCTTCATGAACAATAGTCTTGGATCCAGACAGTCGATTTGTGTTTTTTTTAGCATCTTGAACTTCCACAAGTTCAATTTTGCTCTCACTGTCTTCTCTTATAAGAAACTCTTTCTCTAAAAAGACAACATATTTTGAAACAAACACCTTTTTTCGAAAACATGGTAGAATTGATATCCTATAGTTTCCTTAGGATATCCTACAAATAGGCACTTATCAGATTTAGCTTCAAGCTTATCTGACTGAATCCTCTTCACATAAGTAGGACAACCCCAAACTTTCATATAAGAAAGATAGGGTTTATTGTTAGTCCATATCTCATATGGAGTAACATCAACTGACTTAGATGAGACTTTGTTTAATACATAAACAGAGTGCATACCACCAAAAGGATTTTGGTAAATTTGCTAAACCCATCATAGAGCTCACCATGTCTAACAAGGTTCAATTTCTCCACTCAGCTACATCATTGTGTTATGGTGTGTAAGATGGAGTCCACTAGGACAATATTCCATTATCTCTGAGATAATCCAAAAACTCTTGGCTTAAGTATTCACCACTTCAATCTGATCGAAATGATTTAATAGTTCTCCCAAGTTATTTCTCAACTTCATTTCTCAAAGGCTTCAAACTTGTATCAAATAAGATACAAATAGCTATATCGAGAATGATCATCGATAAAGGTAATGAAGTATACAAAACCACCTTTGGCATGTATGGACATCAGACCACATACATCAGTATGTATTTGGTCTAAAAGCCCATTAGTTCGTTCACCCTTTCCCTTAATGGGTAACTTAGTCTTCTTGCCTAATAAACAAGATTAGCATATGCCAATGATTCATAATCAAATGACCCTAAACTACCACCCTTGTGTAGTTTAGACATGCGTCTCTCACTTATATGGCCAAGGAGACAATGCCATAAATAAGATGATTTTACATTATGTCGCTTTATTCTTTTGTTATTATTGATATTTAGAACTGGATTAGACATATCCAATATATATATACCATTGCATAATGTACCTAAAGCATATAACATTCCATTCAAATAAATTGAGCAACCATTATTACTGAAATTTAAATGGAATCTAGCTTTATTAAGACTAGAAATAGACATTACATTTTTAGACAAAACAGGTACATAAAAATAATTGTCCAATTCTAGTATAAGCCCACTAAGGAGCGTCAATACATATGTGCCTATAGCTAATGTAACAACTTTTGCTTCATTCCCCACTTGTAAGTTTGACTCTCCCTTTTTGAGTTGTCTACTGTTCCTATGGTCCTTCATGTCAATATAAATGTGTGAGCCACAACTAGTATCTAATACCCAGATATTATTATCAGAAATAGTATGGATATCAATAACATAAATATCTAAAGTAGATGGGGCATCAGATGCCTTCTTCTACTTCAAAGACTTCAGATAGGCCTTGCAGTTTCTCTTCCAGTGGCCATCCTTACCATATTGGGAGCAAGTTCCTTTTGAGGTAGTCTTCTTTGCTTTCTTAACACCTCTATTAGGCACTGCAGACTTCTTCTTTTTTTGTCTCTTTTTCTTCGAACCAGAAGAGCCCACCAGTATCACAGCCTTATCTTTACGGATAGATGGCTCAACTGTCTTGGGCATGTTAACCAGCTCGGGAATAATGCTGGATATATTATTCATCTGATATTTAAGCACAAATTATGAGTAACTATTAGCTAAACTCATCAAAATTAAGTCAATACTTAATTTATAGTCTAAACCACTTGATGTAGCCATTCATTTTCAGTGCATACTGCACTAGAGATGTCCCCTCAACCATCTTGGAGCGGAAGAGCAATCACAAAGTCTCAAAACTTTCGGACATTGTTTGCTCATCAAAGAGGTCCCCAAGATGACAGATTATGGTATGAGCATCCATAGCCTCGTGCTGCTTTTACAGTTCTAGTGACATAGTGGCTAGCATAATACAACTAGCCATCTCGCTATCATCAGGATGCTTCCTATATGCCCTCCGATCATCATTAGAAGCATTAGTTGTAGGTGGATCAGGAAGTGGTTCTTCCAGGATATAACCAAGCTTCTCAGACTGGAGAACTATTCTTGAGTTCCTGAGCTAGTCAAAGAAGTTTGGTCCAGTCAACTTATTAACTTCCATCAATGATCTTAAATTCACACCAGTACTCATAGTGTTGACTCGGAAAATAGTAACCTATCATCAAATAGAGAAAAATTATGATGTACTTAAATGTATGTCTATAAAGACTTTAATAACACGCATTATGGCTCCCAATATTTTTACAAATTCATAACTCTCAATGTAAATCCGATAGAACTCGTAAAGAAATTCTCCTAATGCTTTGATATCTAATATCCCTAAGAATAACCTTGGGTTTGCCCAACAAGCCACCTTAGTTTAACCGGTAGGTATTAATCATACCAATTGCATCTCCAATGCAACTATTGAATCTAGTGCTATCAATTGTTAATGTGTGCATACTCATTAGGCTATCAACTTTTGACACGTGTACATCTAATATACACTACCCAACTTTGCCTCTGTCTACATTGATCTTGGGTTTGCCCAACAAACCAACGCTTCTAGTTAAAACTGACTTATTAATCTACAAATCCTAAGTCCATTATTCGAACATATCCATGTAGAGCAAGCTTAGGTTTGCCCAACAACCCTAACTTTAAAAAGACTCTAGTTCTCACTACATTAAAGAACTCTGTTAGTGTTAATATTCTAAGTGAGGGGTTTAACTAAGGTCTCATCTAACTTATATGGTATTATACATATAACTTATATACATGTATACATATAGTTACTATAACTACATGGCATGATATAGGCTACCAAATCAAATTAGGCCAAAGCCCATATGTTGGACACCCCGCCCTTGAGGGTCATGAGCCTGATGTCCTAAGTGACATCTGGACATGTGTTCTGCAAGGGTGGCATGTCCCACCAGGAAGACTTACTTTTACTATTTTCGAATAGATGTTGACCTTAATCATTTTGCACAGCCTTGGGACAATTAGCATAACTTTCGTTAGGATTATCGAGTTAAGATCCTCTTAGGACGATTCCAAAAATGGCTTGGAGACTTATAACTTTGAGGAAGACCCTGAGGTCGGATTCTATTCTCTGTAGAGGGTCAAAAATGAAACAAAAGAAGCAAAAGATAGACCTATAGGGGAAGCGAAAGACAGAAGAAGCAAAAGATAGAAGAAGCAAAATACAGCGGAGCAAAATACAAAAGAAGATGACATCATCACAGAAGAAACACAGAAGGAGATGACGTCATCATAGAAGAAGCAAAATGGCAGAAGAAGCAAAAGACAGAAGAAACAAAAGACAGAAGAAGTGGAAAGGCAGAAGAAGCAAAACACAGAAGAAGCAAAGGACAAAAGAAGCAGAAGACAGAAGAAGCAAAAAGGCAGAAGAAGCGAAAAGACAGAAGAAGCGAAAGATAGAAGAAGTAAAACATAGAAGAAGATGCGTCAACAAAATACAGAAGAAGACGCATCAGCAAAATACAGAAGAAGATGCGTCAGCAAAACACAGAAGAAGACGCATCAACAAAATACAGAAGAAGAAATTTCAGCAAAACACAGAAGAAGTAAAACTCAGAAGGAACAAAACACAAAAGGAAGAAAACTTAGAAGAAACGAAACTCATAAGGAACAGAGCACAAAAGAAGTTTATGAACAGTAACATAGAAGAAGTTCATGAACAGTAACACAAAAGAAGTTCATGAATAGTAACATAGAAGAAGTTCATGAACAGTAACACAAAAGAAACAAAACACAGACAATACAAAACAAGAAAAAGATAACGTCATCACAAGGAAAACACAGAAGAAGATGCATCATCACAGAAGAAGCAAAAAGTCAAAAGAAACAAAACACAAATGATACAAAATACAGAAGAAGATGACGTCATCACAAGGAAAACACAGAAGGAGATGACATTATCACAAAAGAAGTAAAAGGCAGAAGATACGACTCCTCTCTTACACCTCTTCCCTTATAAGGACCTTGACTTTCAGCTCATATGTCCAAAATTTTCATGCTAACTACCGTTGGAAAGATGATCGAAAGACTTACAACTTACTATCGGACACATTTGCCTAAATCAGCTTAGGTTAACCCATATTTTTTTCCTAAAGTCAAAAAGTGAAGTTTCCTTTATGAAACTTGAAAAATTTTCAACGTATAAACTTGAGAGAGTCATGAGTAATTATACAAACATATTCCATTTGCATCAAAAGATTAAAAAAAATTTTACAAAGTTTTAGTGGGCATTTCAAGCCATAATTACATTAATACATTGAAATCCCAAAATACAAAAGATATATAATTTGCTCAAAATGCAACTAAAGCCCTGCTTTACAAACTTGTTTCAAAAATACAAAATAATCAAAACTAGGAGTGCTGCCTTGCCCTTTTGACTTACTCAATATCCTGCTCATCACCTGAATGTGTGGGAGGAGATTAGGGGGTGAGCTTAAAGCTCGTGGGTAATAATCTTATAATCGATAACAAGCAAAAATCATTGAAATAATTATCTTCATTGCAAAAACTCACATTAATACATAACATGGATACATCACTACTACCAACATATCATGAACACACAAGACACATCAAATTAGTTCGGGTGGATCCAAAACAGAATGTACTAAGCATTTTCACATAACGGTCTTGCGTAGCTGTGAACTTATGGGAGTCTATAAAGGAGCTCCATGCCACTAGCGGGTAGGCAGAAGAAGCTGTTAGACAAGTACACATGACATACTTAGGGGATCACCACGAACCCACATAACATTTAATTTCATGACTTGTAAACTCGTTGTCTAAAATGGAATTAGATCAAAAACTTGGTTGTTCATAACATGATATCTTTTCCAAGTTATTTCATTTATCATTTACAAAATTTATGCACAATATATGTAGCACTTTCTCAAAACATTTAAAGAACAATTAAATGCACATTTGGAAATAATTGAAAATAATTTATTTCACTTTTCTTGAAAGAAGACATTTATGGATTATTAGTCAATTATAAAAATGTAACCCACCTTGAATTTCTTGTTGGTAAATTGCTCAAGTGTGCCTTTCCTCTTGCTCCTCTTGTTCTTCTTGATTCCCTTTTTAACATAAATAAAATCCCCAAATCAATAGAGATTTTCATATGAGAACCCAAAGAAGCTAATGTATAAATTGATCCTAGAACTCTTAAACCCATGCATTTTCTAAGCTCTTGAAACCAAAACCCCTTCCAAAGATCAGGAGCCTTAAAATACTCTGACCTCAAATCTTCTCCAAATGAAGAAATGCTTGGTTCAAAAGAAGGCTCTTATCTTCCTCTATATTTTTCCCTTCTCGGTCACTCTCAAAATCTCCTTTGAAGGTTGAGAAAAATCAAGACCTAGCTCAAAACTCTTTTCTCTCTCTAAACCCACAACACTCTCTCTACCTTCTTTCTTATTTTTGTGCTTTCTCTATTCTGTCCTTCCTCACCACGTTTTTGGCTTTTAAAATGCAAGCCAATAAATTCCTCTTCCCATTTTTTTCCCCTCCTTCAAAGCCTTAAAGCCTTCCCACTTAAGTGATCTCCCCAAAATACCCCTGATGCAACTTATCACTTTAACTTTAATCCAATTCACCTATGTAACATAATCTCATTAACATAAACATGCTACTTAATTCCAACGTACACTAATCTAGCAAGATCCCAAAATTAATCTAATCATGCCCATTTATCAAAAAAAAATTGAGGGCCAACAATTCTTCCCTCTTAAAAGAATTTCGTTATCGAAATTCATACTTGAGTCACTGAAGAGTTATGGATACTTCTCCTTCATGGTTTCCAAAGGCTCCCATATTGTCTCTTCCACAGAATGGTTTCTCCACAAGACTTTGACCAATTGAACTGCCTTGTTCCTGAGGACCTTATCCTTGGTGTCCAAAATCTTCATTAGAATCTCCTCATAAATCAGATCATCTCTCAACTGAATCTCAGTAGTCTGAATGATGTGGGAGGTATCCGACCTATACATCCTCAGCATGGATACATGAAAGACATCATGTATTTGTGACAATTCTAGTGGCAGTGCCAATCTATAGGCAAGCGGTCCAACCCTCTTAAAAATTTCATAGGGACTCACATATCTCGGACTTAACTTGTCGTTCTTGCCAAACCTCGTGACTCCTTTCCAAGGAGACTTCTTAAGAAATACTTTCTCATCGACTTCATACTCTATCTCTTTTTGGTGTGCATTAGTATAACTTTTCACTCTATCCTGAGCTGCTTTAAGCCTTTGTTTAACTAACTTGACTTTATCTACTGTCATCTGAAGTAACTCCGGTCCTATTAGCTTCCTTTCTCCTTCTTCATCCCAACATATCGGAGTTCTACATCTCCTTCCATACAATGCTTCATAAGGAGCCATCTAAATGCTTGAGTGGTACAAATTATTATAAACAAATTCAACCAATGGCAAATGTTCGTCCCAAACTCCTTTGAAATCCATCACACATGCCCTAAGCATTCCCTCAAGGGTCCGAATGATCCTCTCAGATTGACCATCCATTTGGGGATGAAAAGTCGTGTTAAAATTTAGCTTAGTTCCCAAAGTCTTTTGTAAACTTCCCCAAAATCTTGAAGTAAATCGAGGATCCCTGTCAGAAACTATAGAATTTAGAACCCCATGCAATCTCACTATCTGATCAATATACTTCTTTGCCATAACATGCAGAGAATCCGTCTATTTAATCGCTAGAACATGGGCTGACTTCGTCAACCAATCAATAATAACCCGAGATAGCATCATGCTTCCTACTGGTCTTGGGCAAACCTATCAGAAATCCATGGTTATCCTTTGCCATTTCCATTCAAGAATGGACAATGACCTTAACTTGCCTGAAGGTGCCTGGTGTTCAGCCTTGACTTGCTGACATGCTAGACACTTACTTACAGATTCCGTTACATCTCTCTTCATGCCTTTCCACCAAAAATGCTCTTTCAGATCTCTATACATCTTGGTGCTACCTGGGTGCATGGCATAAAACGCATTGTGTGCCTCATCTAGTATTTCATCCTTCACCTCCTTGATATCTGGAATACAAAGTCTATTTCCTACAACCATAAGTCCATCTTCTCTCACTACCACTTCAGATTTCTTGCCATTCTGAAATTTTTCTTAAAGTTGAGTCAATTCTACATCTTGTGTTTATAACTCCTTAACTTTCTCCCTGAGTATTGGTCTCACTCTGAAAGTAGCAATAATACATTCAGATTCCTCCTGTTTCAAACTTATCCTAAGTTTAGCCATCTCCTTCAATAGCAGTAAGTAAATTGTTTGAACATAAGCTATAGAGGATTTCCTGCTCAGGGCATCCGCTACCACATTTGCTTTTCCTGGATGGTACTCAATTAACAGGTCATAATCCTTGAGCAACTCTAACCACCTTCTTTGTCTCAAATTTAATTCGTTTTGGCTTAACAAATACTTAAGACTTTTGTGATCAGTGAAAATTCTCGTTTGAACCCTATATAGATAATATCTCCAAATCTTCAGGGCAAAAACTATTGCTGCTAATTCCAAATCGTGGCTCGGGTAATTCAGTTTATAAGGTTTTAGCTGTCACGAGGCATAAGCTATTACCTTATCTTCTTGCATCAACACACAACCTAAACCCTTTCTCGAAACATCACTGTATACTGTATAATCCTTATCTCCCACAGGCCAAATCAAAACTGGAGCACTTGTTAATCTGCACTTGAGCTCCCTAAAACTTTTCTGACATTCCTCACTCCATATAAACTTTTGATTCTTCCTCAATAACTTCATCATCGAAGCAGCTATCATAGAGAACCGCTCAACGAATCTCTTATCATATCCTGTCAGACCTAGAAAGCTCCTCACTTCTGTCATTGTCTTGGGTGCATGCCAATTTACCACTACTTCAACCTTTCTTGGATCAACCTGTATCCCATCTTTCGATATCACATGCCTGAGCTACAAGCTCAACGTTTACATTTGGGCCTCGAGCCCCACAGTGATTCAGAGCCTCAGGCTCAACAATTAATGCGCCCACAATGGGACAGTTTAGAGCCTTAAGCTCAACGATTAATGCTCCCATAGTGAGAAAGTTCAGGCACTCGGTCACAATACCGAAATAAATTAGAAAAGTGTCACATGAGCATGTCATATGCATTTGATTTTTAATCTCTTTGATTGAGTGAAAGGCTAACTGCCTTATGCTTCTGTGGTACCAATCATATGGTACTTCTGAATGTGAATTATGAAACAACTGTATTATGCTTGAGTGTTGTATAATTTCAATTGGGTATGGATGTCTAATCGAATGAAATATATCAAATTGTCTATGTTCAAGTGAAATTATGAAATGTGATCAAATATGCAACAATGTGAGTATATGTTATGTGAATTGATGTGTTGCATGAATTGAGTGAACCATCGATGATGGTTACCTCACTGAGTTCGCAAAACTCACCTAAAATTTGTAAGTATTTTTCAGGACCCAGAAGAATACCCCGTTAGGCAACGGGTGTATAGCAACCGCGTGTTAGTGAGAAAAGAGGTTGGGATCAGTTTGCGTCTACATTAGTGTCTGATAGAAATGTATTTTCTAAATTTTTGTATTAATCAAGCTTAGGTCATGTTGTAAAGGCAACAAACTGAGTGAAATTGTATTTATAAAAAGGGCCCCCGTGGTCATTGAAATTACCGATGATTGTTTATGTAAAGTGTTTTCCGCATAATATATATTGTATGTGTATGTTTTAAAAAAATTATACTGAGTTTTGACTGAGTGATGTAGCACGTCACCCTCACAGGACATGGACTGGGATATCACCATCGATGTCAGGTTCGGGTCATGCGGGAGTGGGGTGTTACAGTTAAGATGTCTTGTCTTAAAATGTCTGAACCATCTAAGCTTTTCTCTCTCATTAAACTATCGATATTAGCCACCCAAACTTGTCCTTTGCCACTTCATTTTTGACTTTATATCTTTTTATAAGGTTATATTTACAACAAAGCATCCTTATCTCCGCTACTATTAACTTATGATTATGTGCCTGTTTAACGGGCCAACACTCTATCCTATAGAGCATGATCATGCTAATTGAGAGTTTACCTTTTAGCTTGATTGGTATGTTTTTACCACATAAAACTCATGAAGCGCTCCTCTATTTTAGCCACTTTGATTTGATACGGTAAATTATATCATCATCTATCTTTCTACCATTTTGGATAGTGAATCTAAGGTACTAACTATATAACAAATATTGATCTCTATATTGGATGCAACCTTGCAGCCCAAAAAGTAACGGTCTAAGCATTCTGTCTTAGTCCTCCTCATTTTAATGCCTTTAAATTCTAGCGTATCCTTCTAAAGTTCTAGACTGACATCAACACCCTATTTTGAAACAATATCATCGGTAAACAATGTACACCAAGGCACATCAAATTGAATATTCTTGGTAAGCTCATCCATAACTACTGCAAATAAGAAGATGCTCAATGAGGATCCTTGCTGAAACTTGATATAATAGAAAAATACTTTGTATCTCCTCATATAATCCTTACTCTAGTCTTAGCACCTTCATTCATATCACTAATAACACGTTATGAGCAACAGGTAATCCTTTAACTTCTAAACATATATAGCAGTTCACTAAAAACCATTAACTATCTTTCATATTAATAAGAAAAAATTAAAAAAAAACTCAAATCTTTCAATTACCCAGTAAGCCATAAAGCCTACATAATAAGTGTTGAATTTTGGTGAAGTACATGAGACATTTTGAAAAGAAAACTAAAGGATCGTCAGTTAACCTTTAGTGAATTATTGGGAAAGCAACTTGGAGATCTCGCAGGTCCTAAGTTTGTCTTTGCCTATAGCAAAGACTTTATTTTGTCCTTGGTAAGAAAGTTTTTCTGTATTACACCAAAGCTCTACAAGATTAACAAGTTACTATTTGAGGCAATTAATAAAACATATTGAAAGAATAATTTAGGAGAAGAAGCAAGCCTCCCAATTGTTGAGTTTGACAAACTTGGAAAAAAGTTTTGAGAGATCGGAGTGAGGGGGAGGTAATCGAGGATTTTATCCAAGATAGAGGAAGGAGATGGAATTTGCTTCCATTTCAATTGGGGATCTACTATGCTTCTTAAAGGTGAATAGGGGCAGTCTCTTCATTAACATTTTTTTCCCAAACATCCCTAGTTCAATTTTTATTACCTAATTTCTCTCACAACGATTCTCCTTTCCTATGTATATCCTTGTCACTCCTTTCTTAGGTTTTAATTTCCTTTCTTAGGTTTTAGTTTTATCATGTTAAAACAGATATTTAAAACACCACTTTTATGATATAGTTATGTTAATTTAGGGAGAAAGACAAAGATAGTGTTGTGCTAAGGATTTTTGGAATATGAGTGTTATGTTAGGGATTTATGGAGAACTAGCGTTAATTAAATGACAAATGACATGTCATCTGCTAGGCTAGCATATTAACTAATCTGAAATGTCACGTATTCCCAAATAATGACATCATATCTAACTAATGAAAAAGTAGTTAAGTGACTAGTTTATACCTTATGGATTGAAATAAATCAAAGGATCTTTAGTAGTAGGGAATCCAGTGTTGAAACTATCACACAATGACTATTAAAGAAAATCACGACAACTACACTTGCAAGAGACATTACTAATCTCGTAAGTCCAGAAACTTGTCCATATGTGGAAATTGTAGTAGTGATATGCTTTTATTATTCATGTTAGAGCTTATGTTTTACTCTAAGTGATGTTATCATGATTCTATGGTTAAGCATTTAATAGTTTAATACTTTATAATGCATGGACCTTGAGTTGTAACCTAAAGTATCTCTTTAAGCTTACTTAATGAATTCTTTATTTATCTTTTAAAAAAACAAATATATGAACACCTTGCCATTAGAAGAGCTCGTTGGATCACTCATCGCCTATGATATGAAAATAAATGAATTGCATGAAGCGGAAGTGGCTATAGAAAGAAGAGATTTGTTGTTTAAATTTTCTAAAAATAAGAAAATTGATGAAGAGGATACCTATACAAGTGAAGGTGGTATATACGATATAAAGCTCATCAAAGAGAAATTCAACATGTTCTTAAAAAGGAAGAGGGCCACATAATAGAAAAGGAAGAAAGTACTTAAACTACATGCGATGGCGCTATTAGTTTGGTAAAATAGGGTGACAAATAATGATTATGTGCCCTTTTCCTTAAATTCATATAATAATAATGATGATTGTATATTAATCTTTTATATAATGAATTAGTGAATCTATAAAGGCTATGAACATGAAAAGGAACGAATAATCTTCTAAGTATAAAAAGATTCAAAAACTCAAAGATGTATGAATGATTGAGAATGAGAAATGACACAATATAATCTAATAGTCTGTTTTTTGTTAATGATATAGTTGATGATCTATTGTATAAGAATGAGACATTGAAGAACGAGATCAATGTCCTCAAAGAATCATTATCTAAATTTACTCTAGGAAGTGAACAATTAAATAACATGCTTGGAGCCTAAAAGAGCTCTAATGATAGCCATAAATTTAGTTTCATTTATGGAAGTGCTCCATCCAATGCCAAAATTATTTTTTTAAGAGATAAGTGTTTACATGATGAGTTTATACTTAAATCATCATATGAATATATTGCAACTCCTAAATACTGCAAAAATCAATTGCTCATCTAGTTGCTTTTAGGTCCCAAACATAATGAAAATTACATGCATTTATATACAAGTCACATTAAAAACCTATAGGGAGTATAATTCAATATAAGAAATAAGAACAATTTTCATCAAAGGTCATACCAAAAAAGCAGGCAATATTCTTCTTATTCATATATTCCTCTTTATTATCAAAATAACATGAAATAGGCTCATTATCATCTTATGTCTTATAAGAAACAATGAAGCATGACATTTGCTTAAAATCAATGCAAGTCATATTTTCATAAAAATAGATGTCATATGTTATATAATTGTTAGGCCTCACTATCATACAATGAGAGCTTATAATCTCTCACATATCTAAAATAGAGCATTATATCATTGACATCATTCATTCAGACCTAAAAATGCATATAAGTCTTTTTATATGTACTATTTGCTTACATGATAGAGTTTTGAAAAGAGAGGAGGTATAGAGTTTTTGAAAAAGTGAAAAGGCAAGTTATCTATTTTCACCTTTTGATGTTTATAAACATATATATTATATGTCCCTTTTAATGTTGACAAAAAAGGGAGAGAATGATAATATTAAAACTTGATCGTTTCATAATGAATGAATCAAGGGGGTGTATATATTACATGTTGCTTTAGCATAAGGGAAACTTACCCAATATCATTTGTTTTCCTAAATATCACCAAATATTTTGTCATTATTAAAAAAGGGTGATTATTGGACCAAGTAAAATTCTAACCCATAATTTTGATAATAACAAAATATGTTACTACTATTTTTTTCTTTTTAATATTAATATGTTAATATATGAAAGACTAAGTTTAATGGAAGAGTAAAATGAGAAAGGAGTCAAATCAATTCAGCAATTTAAGGATAGAGAAAGTGGGCAAACTAGAGCACATATGCAATTCAAGTGAAGAATTAAGAATAAGAAGGAATCAAGCATATTAAGATTTAAGCAAATCGTTATAATCTTTTTTGTAATCTTATATTGGTCATTTCAAAGAAATAAGGGTTTAATCATTACATGATCATTTTATATAATGCATAATGCATAAATTTTGTCTTAATTGAGAGAGGATTTATTTTAATCTTTCAAAAAATCTTTTAATCTTCATACATACTTTGGATTATTTTTGAAATAGTTTTGAATCAATTTTTGTCAAAATAGATTATTTTGATCTTTACTTGACTTAAAATTTTTAAAATTTTTGTTTCAAGAAGTTTGGTTGACTAATGTGGAGGTATGGACAATCAATGCTAGGATTTTAGATAGAATGATCGACCAATATAGTAGTATGGTGGAGTTGTTGTTGGGACCCGATCCAGGAATCGGATCCCAACCGAAAAACGAAGAACGAAGGAAACGAAAGCGAATTGGCTCGAAGTGAAAGCGAACAAAGCGAAGCGAA